>WBMV01005349.1:0-100488 GCA_013396655.1 Campylorhamphus procurvoides | reverse complement strand
GTGTAAGAAAAGCAGCCTTTCATCTTGCATGCAGTAAGCTCCAACAGAAACTTCGAGACATCCAGGACAAGTGGTGGATCCACCTAGCAGAAAAGACTCAACTATGTGCAGACTTGGGTGACCACAGAGGATTCTATGAGGCTCTGAAAGCAGTGTACGGACCCACACACCAGGTTCAAAGCCCCCTACTCAATGCAGATGGCCAAATGCTTCTTACACATAAAACCTTCATCCTGAATCAATGGTTTGAACATTCTCAGACTCTCTTCAGTGCCAACCATGTAGTCCAAGACTCAGCAATTCAACACATTACACAACAACCAGTGAAAAATGAATTGGATCTAGCCCCTACTATGGAAGAGACTCTTAAGGCCGTACAGCAGGTAAAAACTGGCAAGGCAGCTGAGACTGATGGAATCCAACCCAAGTTTGGAAGCATGGAGGCCAAGCACTCCATGCTAAGTTTCACGAGCTCATTGTGTGTTGCTGGGAACAAGGCGAACTACCATCAGATTTCTGTGATGCAGTCATCATCCCCCTGTACAAGAAGAAAGGAGATGAATCAGACTGCTCAAATTACCGAGGTATCACTTTGCTCTCCATTGCTCGTAAAATCTTTGCAAGAATACTTTTGAACAGATTAGTACCTGCTATTGCAGAAGAAGTTCTACCTGAAAGCCAATGTGGTTTCAGAGCCAATAGGAGTACAGCAGACATGGTATTTGTTCTCAGACAACTGCAAGAGAAGTTTAGGGAACAGAACAAAGGACTCTATGTAACTTCCATTGACCTCACCAAAGCTTTGGCAGTGTGAGCATAAAAGGCTTGTGGCAGATCTTGGAACAATTAGGGTGCCCCTCCAAGTTCCTCAAAATGGTCATCTGGCTACATGAGGATCAGGGTGGTCAAGTCAGATATGGTGATGCACTCTCTGAGCCCTTTCCAATAACGAATGGTGAGAAACAAGGTTGCATTGTTGCACCAACTCTATTCACAGTCTTCTTCAGCATGATGCTCCAAAGGGCCACAGCAGACCTCGATGAAGAAAACGGCATCTACATCCGATATCGTACCGATGGAAGCTTATTCAACCTAAGGTGACTGAAGGCCTACACTAAGACCCTAAATCACCTTGTATGTGAGCTGCTTTTTGCTGATGATGCCACCCTGGTTGCTCACACAGAAGCAGCTCTGCAGCGCTTAACATCCTGTTTTGCAGAGGCTGCTGAGTTCTGTGGACTGGAAGTCAGCTTGAGGAAGACAAGGGTCTTCATCCCCACATCACCACAGGTGAATAAAAGCTTTAATCAGTCCAGCAGTTCAGCTATCTGGGAAGCCTCATTCCCTCAGATGGTAAGATTGACAGAGAGATAGACTTTCAGAAAACTCCATAAAAGAGTCTGGCACAATAAACACCTAAAGAAAAGGACAAAGATTAGTGTCTACAGAGCCATTGTACTGTCTACTCTCCTATATGGGTCTGAATCATGGGTCATCTACCGCCACCACCAGCAACTCCTCAAACGCTTCCATCAGTGCTGCCTCCATACAATCCTAAACATCCACTGGTCTGATTACATGACTAATGTCTTGGTCCTTGAACAGGCAGAGGTCACCATTATCGAGGCCATGCTGCTGAAAATGCAGCTGCGCTGGGCAGGGCACGTCTCCAGGATGGAAATTTTTTGGACTGGTTTGAGTTTGTTGGTACATCTTCGATTTGTCTAATACATTCAAAAGCTATGAGAAAATAATTTTTTTTTCCTGGATAAATGTATTTTTCCCCTGGGAAATGTGGAAGACCTTATATTTAACTTTCCAGTAGAAGTTTTATAATGATGAATTTTTGCTCAGAATTATGCAAAAAAAGAAGAATTTTTTTTTGCACATTTCAACATGTATTAGAAATGAGGCAGTGGTTATGTAAAGTAGACAAATGAGTGGATGAAGAAAAACTGTCAGAATCCTAGTAAAAATACCTACCATATAGAAATGTTTTATCATAAGTGATGGAGGTCCTGCATTACATTTAATGCACTGCATTTGGGAATCATGTCAGCCATGGATCTGTTCCAAGCATTAAGCACCAGAATCTTCTATTTTTTTTTCTTAGGAGATGGGCACTTTGCTACAGATGATGAATCAAAATGTCTTTTGGCCTAGACTTGCACAAGTTCTCTTCCTTTAATTCTTAAGGAACAAGCAAGATACTAGTACATATGACATTTGCAGGGTAAGCATTGCATATATACTGTCAGAGAGGCAAAGACCGTCAAAAAAAAGCTTAAGACAAATTTATTAGTCTTGTTCAATAACATATAATCTTCTTCAGCAGAGAATGCCAAATCTGTTTCTGAGAGTACTTAAGACATCATACATTTGTCATAGTTCTCCTCCATTTTCTGTTTAATGAATCATTTTTAGCTTACTCTTCTAGATGAAAACAAGCAACAAAAATTTAACACAGCTTGCAGTTCATGGGTTATGTACTACTTTGTATTTTCAAGTTCCTCCTGCAGAACAATAAACCATAAAACAAGTACCTTTCCTTCTCCCTTAAGTTACTTCGTATCCTGTTGTTTCAACTAGAAGTGGAATAAAATTTTCAAACAAGAAAATGAAGACAGAAGGAGGGAACACAAGACTAAACATGATAGCTCCTTGAGCAATTTCAACATTACCAAATGGTCCAAGCTTTCCTCATACATCAGATTTCCCCACTGCATATCCAACTATGTGCATTCACATAGGAAACTAGAAGACATTGTCTTTTATAGAATTAGAACTGGTCTCTGTTCCATGAAACAGAGATACTCAACAATGCTAATAGCAGAAAAATAGTTGGAAGCAGACAAAATGTACTCTACCTATAAAATTTCTTCTGAGAAGTGCAAAGTCACTAAATAAGTAACATTTCAATAGCATTATAATGGTCATTTAAAATGTGTTGCATGTAGGTACAAAATACTATGTGATCTTCCCAATATTGTATGGTAGCTGAATTAAATGGATATCTGTGTAAAATAAGTATACATCCATTTATAAAGTGCCAGCAGCAAGGGACTCTTAGAAGAGCACTTCAAAGACACCCAGGTCCTGTATAATATCAATGCTGGCTAAAGCTGCCTGAGTAAAAGTCAGTGGCAGCAGACACAGTCCACTTCTCCTAGTGAGCCCTCCAGTTACTCCAAATCCATACAATTTCTTTGGTTAGAGGTTTTAAACTAAAATTGTTTCCACTACATGACTTTGTGACTTCCTGGGTCATGATACAAGCAAGAACTAGAGGGAAGAAGAAAAACATTTCTTCTCAAATTTTGAGTTCAGTCAGCATGTCCTTTGTAAATCTATACTGTTGAAACTTTTTTATTTTTGTCTTATTCCAGCACTTATTTTCCACACCCTTTTTGTATTGCTTTTCCTATGTCAGGTATCAAATACAAACATTTCTGTGTCAAGGTTGATCATCTAAACCTGCATTGCTCAGTTAGAAAACAGGCAGCTTCTTAGAGCCCCTCAAAGTCCAGCAAGCTGACTCAAGGGGAAGAAAAAAATATAGCATGAAGCACCTGATTTAGTACATTTCAGTTCAACCAACTTTTAAATAGTGAGAAGAGAAAGGATGAGAGAACATGCCCAGCACTGTCAACTTCTTTGATGACATCTGTGTTTTTCAGTGATCAGAGATCTTAATGGTAAAAGGCAATTTCCTTTAGCAGTTTCAGTTTCTCACTGGTTGCTTCAAAGCCTGGATTGATGAAGCCCACACTGTGCATTTTCTCTCTGCGAGACACAGATCTCAAATGGAAGATACCAGCTAGCATGGCCCCTTCAGAACAGTAATGTTTCTGGTGTGTTGGCACTACCTAAACCAGAAATTGACATGCAATTCCACCTGCCAAAAACCCAAACCAGTGTGGGTGGATTTGATTTTCTATCTTAAAGCCAGTGAACTAAGACCATTTCAGAAGCTTGAAAACAGGAAAGGTTTAAGGATCAGATACATCAGTACCTTGAGAACAGCACTGAAAACCTTTCACCCTTAGTTAGGTCTGTGTGCTGCTAATGCATTTTGACTTCACATAAAACATCAGTTTTGGCTAAACCCACAGCTGAACCTACTCCTGCCCAGATGATATTAGCTTTTTGCACATTCTGCCAGTGATAGATTTGCACGTTCTGCCATCACAGTGCTATGGAAGCTTGCTGTACCTTTGCTATCGCTTGCCTATGATAAAGTCACCTCAAAAGATTAATAGGGTTCCATTCTTCAGCCCTGTCATTTCAGCACCTTTTTAAAGGTCATCTGCATGTAAAAATGAGGCAGTTGGAAAACAGTTAAACACCTCTGACAGAATGATTTTTAGGTCGCAGGATACACAGAGCTTCAGCTCCTCTGTGCATCATCCCCATAAAACACTCAGTAATTTACTGATAACCAATATTGGTGTAATAATTAATGCATGCAAATTAAATAAAAACCAGAAGTATTTTAGGAAGATAACATCCTTTATTACAACATGGTTTATGCTTGAGACAAAGCTGACAAGTTTCATGGCCATTTTGACCATAGTCACGGTGAAAATATTGCATTTTATGGTTTGTTACAGATTAATAAGAAAAGATTTTTAAGTGCAGTTTTAATATCAAGACATTACCAGAGATGTAGCCCTTATTTAGTTGAGTTAAGTAAAGGAAAAAAAGCCCTTGAACAACTACAAACATCAGCTTGTGGTCTGTGCTTCATTAATTCCTTTCACACA
Source organism: Campylorhamphus procurvoides (assembly GCA_013396655.1). Lineage (NCBI taxonomy): Eukaryota > Metazoa > Chordata > Aves > Passeriformes > Dendrocolaptidae > Campylorhamphus > Campylorhamphus procurvoides. The sequence continues at coordinate 95,725 of WBMV01005349.1, read as the reverse complement.
GCTAGAAAGTGGGTGAAGCAAAGAGACCATCCAGTAACCAGTGCCTTTGTGTGAAGATTGATTTTTTCTTTTTTGTTTTGTTCTTAATTCAGAATGTGACTAGAATCCACAGAATCAGAATTCCCAAAATTTGAATTAACCCAATCTAGGAAAAGAAAAAAATCCTGCCATACAAAGTGAAACACAGGGATGTGATGCAGAGTATGCAGAAAGCAGACAAGCCCTAATTCATTGTGGCAACTGTTAACACTTTTTCCATCTTCAGAAGATCACGGTGTCATTCATGAGGAAACAGTAGAAAGTTGTCGAGGCGAAATATAAATTTTGCCTTCCTCAATATTCAGGTGTCATTCACAACTATAAACTTGACAGTGCAGCATTCCTGTCAGCTGAAAAGAGTCAGGCCAAGTCACAGTTTCAGGGTTTAGCTTTGCCTACCAATGTTCCAGTGAAAAAGTATATGGCTCCTTTCCAGAATGGGCTGCAAAATAACCGTCACAGAGTGTAACATGGAGATTTCCATCACAAAGGACACGGGATTTCTGAAGGCAGCAACTCCGCTTTTACTGCATGGACCAGCCATCAAATTTGTGACTGTCTATCAAATTTGAGATTTCCAGGGATTTGGCAGCTCTGTTTGGAGACATGGAAAGCAGAACATTGCACCATACCCCTTGAGCCTCATTGTCCCTGTGAGAATCATATATGACGGGTTGTTTGCAAGTCCTAAGTATGTAGGAGAAAACTTGTGCCTTCCTCTACGGCTTCTGAAAGTATGACACCCCAAAAAATAACATGAATTTACATATTTCAACAGCCTTATGTACTATGACAACCTCTGTATTTCTGGATAATCAAAGGCAGAAGATTCAGGTCATTGAAATCTGTGTCTCACAGAATCAAATAGGTTGGAAAAGACCTCTGAGATCATCGAATCCAACCTATGACACAACACCGCCTTGTCAACTAGACCACAGCACTGAGTACCACATCCAGTTTCTTCTTAAATACCTCCAGGGATGGTGAATCCACAACCTCTCTAGGCAGCGCATTGCAATGTCTGATCATTCTCTCTGTAAAGAATTTCTTCTTAATGTCTAATCTAAACTTCCCCTGGCACAGTGTAAGACTGTGGCCTCTTGTATTGGTGGTTGCCCGGGAGCAGAGACTGACCCCCACCTGGCTACAACCTCCTTTCAGGTAGTTGTAGAGGGTGATTAGGTCTCCTCCGAGCCTCCTCCGAGCCTCCTCCAGACTAAACAACCTCAACTCCCTCAGCCACTCCTCATAAAGCTTGTGCTCCAGTCCCTTCATCAGCCTTGTTGTTCTTCTTTGGGCACAATCCACCACCTCAGTATCCCTCCTAAACTGAGAGGCCCAGAATTGGACACAGTACTCAAGGTACAGCCTAACTAGTGCTGAGTACAGGGGAAAAATCACTTTCCTGGTTCTGCTGGCCACACTATTCCTGATACAGGCCAGGATGACATTGGCCTTCCTGGTTATGCCAAGCTGTGCCATATCATGCTAGGGTTTACTTTCAGCATCTATTTTAAAGCTGCTTCTTTTGATTCAGCACCAAAGAACTGCTTGATGGCACCTGAATTCTTTCATCATTACAAAATAATGATTTACTGAGGAAGGAGGAGGATGAAGAAGATTCTCCTTCCAACAAAGAGAAACCCACCACAGAAGGTACCATGAGGAGCTCAGAAACATTCCTCACTCTGCAGGTGGATTTTTACAGCAAAGATAAAACAACAAAAGACAAAACAACCAACTTGACTTTCTTACCAGATTCCAAGGGCCTGAACCTGATTCCCCACCTCCCCAAACTTACTCCCTGCTTTAGCAGCAGCATCTTAATTGTTTATGTAGAAATCTGTGGAAAGATAAGTGCAGCAGTTAAGCAGTTCCACATCTGTCTGAGTTGTAGGACAGTGACCACAGATGGATTCAGACATCCCAAATGATTAGTATAACCCATACACTAGCAGCTATTCTAGCACATGCACTTCTTTGTGTCCATCATCCCTATCTCACAGGCTTTAAGATTTCAGAAATTCTGGTCACAAGAACTAGTTTTACTGCAACAGTTTAAAATTCTAACCAAATATTTGCATGTATGTGTTGCTATTACAATATGGAAGTCATTCATATGAAGATTTATGAACTTGGATATTGTAGCGTACATCCTTCATAACGTGCTTTCATCCTGCCTAGGTGCTCTGAGTAAGACTGAGTCTAGTGGGACACACTAAAATGAAATGAATCTATCATTCTTACACTTATGTTCTTAAGCTAGATTGAAGCACAGTTCAAAAGTTTCTTATCATGGACATCTCTGGTTTGAAATACAGCCAGGTCAGCTCCCTGCTGTTTTACTTTTCCCCATCAATGATTTTTTTTTTCCAGAGAAGAGAGAAACATTAAAATACAGTCATTTAATAGAGCTTTTAGTCTGAGTGAGCACAGAGAGGTGCTGGATGAAGGGAAGCAAAGTAAGGACAGGATGAAATTTAAGGAAAAAAACCCACATAACAAGTAACAGGCAAAGACACATATTGTTTGTTATATAGTGATTTAAGCCACCCTAAAGAAGACTTCCAGTTCTGAGATTCACTTATGTATACCACTACTAGCAAATAAAATAATTCAAGTGTTTCACAAAATGCAAAGGATTAAAGGCATCCGCAGTCATAAACTCATATATTGTAATGCACAAGAAAAAATATCTCCCCCTCCACACACTATTTGCTCACTCCAGACAGGAACATGACACTCATTCTGTGACAAAGCTTTGCATCTGTCCCTGTATTTCAAGGCAAATGCTGTGGGTCACCAGTTAAAGTGCTATAAATCTTCAAATGAGTTCATAATAATTTATCTCCTCTCTTCACATAGAGAAGTTACTAAGATTAAAGGCTAAGGTTTGAAAAGCTGGGATTTTTTGGTTTTGTTTTTGTTTTATGGGGTTTTTTTCCCCTGAAAAAAAAAAAAGGCAAAGGACTCACCCCACAAACTGAAGAGCCAAATTGATACACTAGATATTGAATCCCAGCTTTCAGAGCCTGAATGCTCAGGACTTGTGGAAGATTGAATGCACTTAAAAGATTTGGGCTGATTGTTTTGCAACAACTAATGTCACTAATGATTTTAGAATATTCGGAGTGTTTCTTCCAAGTTGCTGCAGTCAGCATGGCTATGGCACAGACTCCTGAGTCTGGTCAAGCCAAATAACCAACTGAAGTTATAACTGATTCTTGAAACACCCATTACTTATTCTTAGGTTCCTTTGTGCCAAGACACTGCTTCCAAGAAACCCTGTGTTAGAGTTTCAAAACCTAAGTGGGAATTCCTTCCAAAAAGCTTGAAGCCAACGCCTTAGCGTGGTGATGTTTAACAAAAGACACAAAGGATATGCATATCCTGATGTTATCTGCTTTAGCCAGCCTTTTGTTCGGCTCTCTTCCCAGGCTGAGACAGGCTCAGGCTGGGGGAAGGGGTTGGGGTTTCTGGTTTTCTGCGCAAGTCAGGAGTTCAGCTCTCAGTGGAGAGAGGACAACGGAACACACACACTCCGATCCCGGCATCACTGGATACTGGACTGTGTTCTTTTTTCCCTTCTCCAACTCGACTGTTTTCATCCATGAGTGATTATAAACACCACAAAGATTACCGTGAGGAAAAAGAAGGGAGAACATCACGGTTTCCTGCCCCTGCAGAGGCAGGATTGTTGCTGCTTTGCCATCCCATTTTCTCACGGGAACCAACCTGGGAACTGTCAGCCATCACCCTGAGGGAGTCCAGCCAGCCGGGCGCGACATCGCCACTTGCTGTCCGTAGATATAATTGCATTCCCCCCCTTTGGTTTGGGGGGGGGCAGCCAAAAGACCCTTTAACTGCTTGTTTTTGTTGTTTGGGGGGAGGGGTTTATTACAAACTGTTGTTTGGTTCTTTTCTGGGTATCTATACATATGTATTGTGGTTAAGAACTGTTATCCTTTTATATATATTTTTTTTTCCTAATTAAAGTTCTGTTTTCTAAATTTAAAGGAGAGGGATTATTTCTTGGCCAGCATAGATATCTTAGTTCTCTCTTGAACTAAGACACCCTGCTACCCAAATGCCACCCACCTGCTACCTTTGCTCCCTGCTCAGACCAACAATAAGTGTGCTCATCTTTGCAGAAAGGCTTTCCACCTTCAAGTCATAGAATCATACAATAGTTTGGATTGGAGAGGACCTTTAAACATCATCTAGCCCAACCCCACTGTAGTGAGCAGGGCTATCTTCAATTAGATCAGGTTGCTCAGAGGCCTGTCCAACCTGATCTTGAATGTTTCAAGGGAAGGGGTATTAACAGCCTCTCTGGGCAACCTGTTACAATGTCTCACCAGTCCCATCATAAAAAATTTCTTCCTTCTATCGAGTCTGAATCTACACTCTTCTAGTTTAAAACCATTACCCCTTACCCTGCCACAACAGATTCTACAAAAAAAAGTCTGTCCCCATCTTATAAGCCCTTCTTAAGTACTGAATTAATGCAGTAAATTCTCCCCAGAGCCTTCCCCAGAATAAACAATCTCAACTCTCTCAGCCTGTCCTTAATGGAAAGGCGCTACATCCCCTGATAATTTTGTGGCCCTCCTGTGGACCTGGTCCTGCAGGTCCATATCTTTCCTGTGTTGAGGGCTCCAGAGAATATGCAGTACTCCAGGTGGGGTCTCATCAGAGCAGAGGGGCAGAATCACCTCCCTCGATTTTTAGGCTGTGATGCTTTTGCTGCAGCCCAGGATATGCTGGTTTTCTGCTCATTGCCAGCTCACATCCAGACTCTCATCCACCAGCAGCCCCAAGTCCTCTGCAGGGCTGTTCTTGATCCATTCATACCCCAGCCTGTATTGATACTGGGGTTTGTCTCCACCCAGGTGTAGCACCTTGCACTTGGCCATGTTGAATCTCATGAAATGAAAACACTTCTCCAGCTTGTCCAGATCCCTCTGGATGGCATCGCATCCATTAGGTGTGTCAGCTGCACCACAGCTTGGTGTCATCTGCAAATTTGCTTAGGGTGTGCTCGATCCCACTATGATGAAGACACTAAACAGTGCTGGCCCCAATACAGACCCCTGCAAAACACTGCTCATCAGTGATCTCCATCTGGATATTGAGTCATTGACCACTACTCTCTGGATGCAACCATCTAACTAATTCCTCTTCCACCAAACAGTCCCCCCATCAAGTCGATTAAGCCTCAGACACAGCAGTTGGCATGCAGACTTCACACCATTTTTTTAGCTGTTTGCTCCTAAACTGGAGGATTTTGAAAGGATTAGACAGTCCTGAGTGTCAGTCTTACAGTCACTGGAATAATGAAGATGCTACTACTAAGGTCTTGGAGATGACTTATCTGATAATAATATCCTGGTAATTTCAAGGGAGGCAACAGCACCAAGAGCAGTAATATTATAGCACTACATTATTTATGTCATATGAATCATAATTTTATTGAATCAAATATTCTAGTCATAAAAATAAAAAGAAAAAAAAGAGGTTTCCACATGTCACTTAATATACAACCAGCTTTTCGACAGTTCATTTCCCCAAAAGGTGAAGCAGAACAGTTTGTCAACTTCAGCTATCAGGCTTTAGTAGCTCACTGAGACTGTTCTTCACTCAGCACTTTGCTAGGAACTGGAGGGCATTTTACTTGGAGCAAATTTAATGTATCTGCATACTGCAGGTATCAAAAATGTCTCTACCTGTCTTTCATTCATAAGGAATACCAGAGGATTTGGTGGATGAACCTTTAGCACAAAGAATGTGTCAGACTTAGCAGGCACATGCTAGATCTCTTTCAAACAACAATATTAGGGGGGCTTTCTCCAGCGACCCAAACCAGCCACTGAATGTAGTTCCCATCTATGAAACATGCAGAGTTAGTGTTACAAACACCCTATCCTGAGGAAAGCGCTCTTTCTGCTCTCTCAGCTCTTCTTCAAGACAAAAGACTTTAAACAGTCTAAGTCCTTTTTACCTGCACTTTTTCACCTTTATAAGGTCTTCCACAGATATGTTTAGTTAAAAGACAGGATACATTCCTCATTAAAAGCTCCAGAGTGCTATCTCATTGAGCAGAATACATAACCACATATGAAAGAGATGATCAATTATGAAAAAAATTAAGCAAAAGGCAAATCCACTTGAACCAGTTATGATAAACATGAAGAGTCTCAGAGTGTTGGGTTTTGTTGCTTTCCTAAAAATTACTACTACTCCTTGATACTCACAGCAGGTCTACCATACCTCTCAGTCTTGTTTAGCACTTACTGCATCAGGAACGATGCAGCATAGAAGCAGATGAGTGGTTCAATTGTGATTATAAACAGCTGCCCGTAGCAGAGAGGCACGGCAAAACACCAGCTCTCTGCAATTAAAGGCACAACCATAACACTTCAGTGTGTGGTTTGCATTGATAAACACAAGTCTACTTGTTTTGAGGGTAAGGAGATGAATATGGTGTCCCTTTTATGTGCAAAAAACAAGGATTTGCTTAAATATAGTACCCATGCCCTCTTCCCTAATGTCAAGAGGCAAGACTTGAAAGTTGTGTTGTACTTCTTGGGTGTCTTATAGTGAACACATAGGACAACTCAAGAGTAATGACAGGGACAAACAATACCAGTATTATAAATCTAAAATTAGGTGTTTCAACTACTAGGGTAATACATTCCTGCCTTAGATCCTGATTTCATAAAGACTTATGCAGGTACTTTTCTTTAAGCACAAAGTGCCACTGCTTTCAGCAGAGCTATCCATGTGTTTAAAGACCTGGAACTTTAAAGTACTGATTCCTTAGGTCTGAGATTAGCTAAAATTTATAGCACCAATAATTCTCAAGAAAGGCACAATCACTTGTTTGGTCTTATTTATACCAACATTTCCTCCAGGTGGAGTGGATTCCTTTAGAACAGAAATTACAGGCACTGAAAGACAAATGACCTTTTTGTAATACTGTGATAGCCTGCAACCAAAATAAGACTCTTAAGATGACAAAAGATCAAGACCAGTGACATAAAATTGGATTAACATGAAAGACTATTGGCTTAGTTTCTTTTCCCCATTTCTCCCCATAATGGCCTGTTATAACTAATAATTTAAAAGGATGGTTAGCATTCTGAAATGCTAACAGGAAAAAAACATACAAAAAATAAAATTCAGAAACATTAATTTCCAATATGGTAAGAAGGACTCCAGTGACAAGATCATTTCAGTAGTTTTTTTCTTTATTAACTTATCTACATCTGCACTGACAGTTGTTGCTGTGGACCTAGAAAGTAAGAGGATGCAATCAGTCTACTTTTGCCTTTATACTTCACTTTATGGAATTTAAAATTTACAAGAAGGTCTTCCACCTATTGGTTTTACTTGAAAATGAACAAGGGTTTTTTGATGTAAACTCCTATAATTTTTCGGGAAAGGTCTGAAATTCAACAGAGGCAAATGCAAAGTCCTGTACCTGGGTAAGAATAATCCCTTGTACCAGATCAGGCTGGGGAATGACCTGATGGAAATTACACTGCAGAGAAGTATCTGGGCATCCAGGCGGACAACAAGATGTCCATGAGCCAGCAGTGTGTCCTTGTGGCCAAGAAGACCAATGGTACCTTGGGGTGTATTAGGAAGAGAATTGCAAGCAGGTTCGGGGAGGTGATAATGGCCCTCTGCTCAGTTCCAGTGAGGCTACATCTGGAATGACGTGTACAGGTCTGGGCTATGCACTAAAAGAGGGACATTGGGCTATTGGAGCGGGTCCAGCAGAGATCTATGGAGGTGATTAGAGGACTAGAGCACCTTGCTTACAAGGGAAGGCTGAGAGAGCTGGGCTTGTTCAGACTTGAGAAGAGATGACTAAGAGGGAACCGCATCAATGTCTATGAGTATCTGAAGCTTGTCAAGGAGATGAATCCACTCTCTTCTCAGTGGTGCCAAGCAAAAGGACAAGAAGCAATGGGCAGAAACTGATGCACAGGAAGTTCCACCAGAATATGAGGCAGAACTTCTTTACTGTGCAGGTGACTGAGCACTGGAATGGATTGCCCAGAGAGGTTGTGGAGTGTCCCTCACTGGAGATATTCAAGAGTCATTCTGTGCAATTTGCTCTAATATGACTCGACTTGAAAAAAGATGTTGGATCACATGATCTAATGTGGTCCCTTCCAACCTGACTGATTCTGTGGTTTTGTGATCTGAGAGTCAGTTCCCATTGACCAAGTTTGCTACCATTTTTCTTCTACCTTCAGGATGTAACTAATTTGGGGGTGAGAGGGGAGAGGCGGTAGAGAGGTAGACTATATGAGGTTGAGTATACAACATTCTGTAGTGTTACTCCATCCCCACAGCTAAAAAAGGTCACATCTCCAGGCTGGGGCATGCAACTCCACATCCCACAGAGCCTGTCTATTCAAACTTCATAGTATAAGTCAGACTGTGGAAACATGTATGTTGTTGTGTATCGCACCATGTTTTACCCTGTCAGGACTGACTGCAAGAATTGCTGAATCCAGTAAAAATTTTGTCTGTGTCAGGTCTCCAGTATTCCTGTATCAGACTTATATGTGTCAATTAGTGTGGATATGAAAAAATGTGGCAAATGGTATTTTACTCCAGCTGCAGCAAGAAATCAAATTACATTAACAATTTCTATGGATAGTTCATTTTTCATCTGCTGTTCTAGCAGAAATATAAGTGATAACTGGGAAGAAGACAATCTTTTCTGCCCAGTGTATTTTCCACTAACTTTTATATTTCTATTAAAATGAAACCTGAGGTAAGAATTACTGTATAAGCAAATGCCAAGTCACACAAACCAACAATACTGCACAACTTATGCTGATAAAATCTGGTGGTAGTTTACTGGTTCCAGAAAGCTTCATCATGAAAATTAGCATTTAATTCTCAGAAGAAAAAAATATTTTTCATTTCTCAAAATACCTTCTCTTACACTGTAACTTGGAAGAAACCTCAAACTCTGTTCTCAGCAACTTTTGTGTTAGAGACAGACTGATAGTCTTTGAAAGCTCCATTCCTTGCTCTAACAAGGTTAATCACTTTAACAACTTCCATGACATTTGCCAGTGCCAGTACCTTCCTGCATGAGGCTTTTTGGTGCCTCATTCATGGAAAAGGTAAGAAGTTCACTCCATATTTCTTTTTAAGTAAACCAATAAAATTGTTGACTCCCCAACACAGCTGGAGAACCATCAGTCACCACAGCTGTTATTTTGTCAAAGCTGCCAAAGCAATTCACAATGCCCTTCACAGGATTAAAAATAAAATCCTTTTTATAGTGTCATGCATGGATAACAGCCCCAGCCATTCCTCATGAACCTTAAAATCCTTATTAATCACATAAACAATATCAACAGTTGATTTAAAATACAGCAGTTACCTCTGCACTGTTCACCAAGTGCCAAAGAATAAACAACTCCATTATCCATTTCCAGTTTCAGATTTTCAGTCAAAATCACACATATAGCTAACTCAGGCGACATTTGTCATGAAAGGGACACAGATTCAATTGCTGTTATTGTTCCTAGTACTTTCTCATCTTCAGGCACCATAACAGATTTTACAGCACTGCTATATGACAAATTCTGCACCAGCTAACCCTATTTGGTCCTGCAACTGATGTATTTTACAGCATTAGATGCATTAGTTTTCTGGCATGAAACCCTGGTTTCATTTTAGTCAAAGACAAAAATCCCACATTGTTGGGAAAGACTTCTGCCACAGCATATGCAGAGCAGAGACAGAGGATTATCCACACTGCACAATGTGGAGAAAGAAGCCCATGGAGACAGGACCAGCATTGTGACAGCTGCCAAAGGACCAGAGACTTTATAATTCAACATTACCTGCATCTTTTATGTACAGGTTTTCCCCTGTTTAGGTTGTAACCCCTAGAAACCCCCGCACACATGTGAAAAGTGTTCCTTCTTCCTGGGTATCCAACCCCGCCCCCCTCCGACCTCATTGGATGTATCACCTGTCAATCCCTATCCCTGGGTTCCCACTGGGTTTTGGTCCTCCTGCTCCCTTATTGGCCCCTGTGCCCCCCAAGCCACACCACTCCCCCTGAACGCTTACCCAATCACATCCTACCTCCCAAACCCCGCCTAAAGGGTTTAAATACCCTGGACACTGGCAGTTGAATGCTTTTCTATGACCACTCAGTGTGGGATTGCTACATTTCTTGATTCCCGACCACGTGGGGATTTCGCAGTCCCCTCCAGACCCCGGAAGGCCGTGGGACCATAGGGGAGCCGATTCCCCCCCCCACCACAGCTGTTACCGCATTCTTCAAATCTTGAACAGAGCCAAGTTTTACCTCCGGTTTATTCCAGCCCCATATTGTTGAAACCTCCACTCTGAAGGAAGAGCATCTCTTATTGACAAACAATCTCCTCTTCCCCTATGTTCATTAGATTTCTCCATTCTTTATGAAAGTAACGTGGCACATTGTACTGAGGACCTTCTGTCTATGAGTAGCAGGCCCATTAGATCTGTGCTACACCAGTTCAAGATATATGTGGTTTTTTTCCTTAGTTGGTGCTATGGCTGTCTAAAAGCTCTTATTTTACTTTATACTTTCGTTATCTGTGACTCCTTCCACCCTGTGTATTACAGCTTTGCTCTCTCATAAAGCAATGATAGTCATTCGGCTGTTAAATGACCTTGCCCACAGCTAGTCTCTATTGGATTATTAGAAACCAACCTTAGGAGCAAACCCACATTTCCCTCAGATTTGACTAGAAGAATGATGGCTGAATTATCAGACTGTCTCATTGCAACCCAGAAAATGCCTTCTTAGCACATATCATAACCATAGATGTCTTAGTGACTAAGGAAATGAGCTTTAGAGTAAACACTCTTGCTGGACTTTGGCCACCCCTGTCAACATTTATTTAAAAATATGTTGACATTTTGGACAAGATTATAAAGATTTCTGCTATGAACAGAAAAAAATGTGCTGGATGAAACTGTGAGTGACAATTCTCTTTCTATTTTCACCCTCCCCTATTTTTTTGGCCTGAGAAAGCTGAAGAAGAAAAGGAAAGGTTTACAGAAAAAGGGAAACAGTGTGATGCACTGCACACCAGCATTCAGGAAAGGACGTAAAAGGAAGTGAGGACCATATCTGAGGCTCAACCTGCACTGTAAGTCCTTGAACCTAGTCTGAGAAATGACCAGAGAGGACAACTTAACAAGAGTGGAGACAGAGCCCTCCTACCCCCTTCCAAGTATTCAGTATGGTTTTGTAACTTACGCAAAACTTGATGAAATATAAATATCTCACTGCAGGGTTTTTTATTATTATTTCAGTGGTGATTAAAGTGAATAAACAAATATGCTACCTGTACCTGTAGCACTTAAAATTCAGACCCTGCCAGCATACGAAACCTAGAGGTAGAAGTGATAGGGAAAAATATGTACTAAATTCATCAACCTCGATTGTCCAGCATAATGGAAAGAAAAATAAGTAAACATGAAAAACTAGAAATGATTTAAAATTGTTTCTTATAATTATCTAAATAATTTAAAATTTTCCAAGTAACATCTTTTTTTAAATGTGTTTTTTTAAGATCCAGGACTATAACCTTTTCTTCAGAACAGTATTTTAAATTGCAAAAGATGAGAGGGACATCTTTCAGAATTAATAAACTGTGGAATATTTATGAGAATTAACCTGGCATCTTCTTTGAAACATCAGACCCCTGAGATGAATACTGTGGGTACAAGGCAGAGCTATTTTAAGTGTGAGATGCTTCAGAATTTGTGATGTGGTGTCAAAGGGCATGCAGACATGCAAGAATGCATTGACTCACTGTGGTTCAAAACATACCTTACATTAAACCTCATGGCAAGAGGAGCCCACAAGAGAATTGCAAAGTCAGGATAGGCTTCTAGTGTAGGTGCCTGTGTCTGTGCAGGTGCTCCAATGAAGGAAGCAGAATGAAGCAGATACTTACCTTTTGGCAAGTGGGAGAGATACAGCATGAGAATAAAATATATAATTAAACCTGACTACAAATGATTATATTTTCATTGCATTATCCATGATAATAAGAAAGAAAACAGAAAATAAAGGAAGTGCTATGAACACTGCCTGTGATTTAAAAAGAAAAATTGACTATTTTTGTCCAGCTTCCATTTAGTATGAGAGATGAGCTCTTTGACTTGTAGTTTATTTGACTCTTTTTCTGTACCACACCACAGAGATCTGAGAAAAACAAGAAGAAATCTAAATAATCTCTTCATTAAAAAAAAAGAAAAAAAAAGCTGATGACCTTTTAGTATTTGTGGGAATAAACCATAAGCAGCAGTTTAAAGATGAAAAGTAATGGGCATTGCACCTCCTTAATTATTTTTTTCCAGTTTCAGATCTTTAATATAGTTCTGGCTCTTGCTGACACACCTAAATGAGGTTTTCTGAACCCAGAGAATGAATTTTTTGCTCATTAATGGAGAGGCAGTGGGACAAAAGCTGCAGATATTATTTTATTTCTTCACCTAGCTTAAATCACTGCCCACCCATGATTCAGATTTCATGCATGCCCGTGGGCCACTGAAATGGAAAGTCTTTAATGCAGCTCCAGTCAAACGTGGCATTGGCAGAAAGAAGACAAGCTAGATGATCCCTCTGAAACATTCTGACTAACTAATATGTAAAAAGGTGCAATCTCAACACCCATTAGAGCATGATAAAATAAAGAACACCACCAGAAGAAAACAAATTATGCAGTTTCCTGGGAAAACAAACAAAAGAGGACGCACAAAACCAGGTCAGTCCTCTGAGCAATCTATTTACAGACCTGCAATGTATTTGTGTAGAACAGAAAAAGGACATTTTGACTAAAAAACCTTCTGGTAAACAAACTGGCTTCCTTAGGGCAGGAACAGTAATGACAAACAGGGAAGGACTCATGTTTCTACCTAGTGTGTAAGTATGTTAGAGGTCATCAATCACATTCTGCATATCTGATGCGCCAGAGGACTGCTTAAGTGCCCAGCTGGCCTACAATGATGTTCCTGATTCTGAAAAAGGAGACAGCATCTCCTTCTGAAGCCCACTGCCTCTAGAAGATACTCATATTGTTTCAGTGTGGCAGAATGCTGTGTATCTGTTGCAGCTCTAGCCTGATGGCTTTGAAGTCTTCCTGCCTAGAAGCACCATACATTGGAACTTGCCCCCATAGGCTACATACTAAATGATCTCCATTACTTGAGCTGTCTTAAATTATACTACACAAGTACCAGTCCCCCTCTTTCCTTTGAATAAATAGCTGTAGGTGCTACTGCAGCATGTGCAGTCATGTTGAAATTACTGTCAGTTTATTTGGTTTGAGTGACAGTGGCAATGTAGCTAGGGTAGAGATCTGAGCACTGGCTACTGAAAGCAACAGTGAAAACCATGATACATATTCCAGTGGTCAACTTGAGGCAGGGCTTGATTGACCTGGTACCACATGGAGCAAGCAACCTTCAAAAGTTTCTTGCATTTGGATTCTTAGAAGAAAACTCATGAGAGATTGCATGATCAACAGAACTCTTTTCATCACACTTGTACAAAATATTGTATATGTACCACAAGGAAATAATATTGAATATACTTGGTGGATTGCTCCAATACATTCTAGTTCACATAAAATGACTGGGAACAACTGGTATCTCACTACATCTTGCCAAAATCCTGAAGGGAGCTTCTGTAATGAACTCCCTACCTTTATCTTCTTTTAGCATTGAAATGTAAGTGCTGAAAGTGCTACAGTGAACAGCACATGTAGGAACAGCATTATCATAGATGATGACAGATATTATTTGGAAGGAGATTATGTTTTAAGAAAAAATATAATTAAACAAATAGCCAATCTGCTGATGCCTGAATATTCCTGTGCTCTGAAACAGAAGCCTGTTGTTGCCTAAATCTGTTTGGGCTGAATCAAGAGCAATTCTGTCTCTGAGCCAAAGCAGTTTTGTAGGGTAAGATGGTGCGATGGAGATTCATTCTGTCATACCTCTTCTTTATCTCTAAAAAACCAGAAAAAAGGCAAAACAAAAGAGAACAGATGATAAACAACTGGCTGTTTTTTGCTTGTTATTATTACTTCTTTAGCTACATTAATGTATTCTGATCCAGAGCTGTGAGAGGTTGCTAGAGTAAGACTGATCACGTGGGTAGGTGCCAGGGGCTGGCTGGTCATGGGCTGGTTTTGGGTCATTGGTTCCCAATGGGTCTGTAATACAGCCAACACAGTATTCATGATGCACACACTGCAGAGCACTACATCAGTGCTGGGGGGCAGAATTAAAACAGGAGATGCTAATAGACCTGTGAAAAAAAGCATTTTTCAGTGTGAGACACAGAAATAATGAGAATATACACCATGATGGACCAGTAGGGGAGAAGATTCAGGGGACTTCTTCTACTTGAGTCCAAGGAAGTAAATATTTATTCTAAAAATCCAAATCTAACTAAGCTAGCCAAAGGCTTCTTTGGTTACCTTCCTTGTACTATTTTTTTGGAACCTATTGCCAGAAAGAATTAAAACTGAATTAAATAGATTGCTTTCGTTTACCTTGGTGTCATCCCTGGAAGGAAAAAAATCTCGTACTGTTGCAAAGTCATATATTTGTTTTTCTTGTATTTAATGTCTACTGTAGTGTAACGTCTTAAAAAACATGTTGCTAAATTGGGCAGCCTGTAAAACAGACATCAGGAGTTACATGCACAGTGTGAAATATCCCATGATTTAATTTGAATTTGCACCATTACTGAGACACTTCTGCAATTATGTGTTGCATTACATTTCCAGCTGGAGACCAGAGATAAGGTGTTTCAGAAATACCTATAGAAAAATCATAGTCTTTAAAAATGAATTAGCAACTGGAGGTCCCTTACTTCAGAGCCTTGAAAGGGCTCTGTTCAAGGGGAGGCAAGGAAAGAGGGCAAAAGAAAAGATGTGTTCAGCATCTTCTGAGAGCTAGCCCTACTAACTTATGTCAAGCTGGACATCCTGATGTAACAGACACTTCTGAGAGTTTAGGTACACAGAAAGATATAGACCTCAGTCTGACGGCAGATCTTGCAACAGTGCCAGAACCAGGGGCAGCATACGCCTGCACTGTTGCCAGAGCTGACCATAAAGCAGACACAGACCCATACCCAGCCTTGCCCAGCATTTTGGGAGGGCAGGAGACATGGGGGACCAATAGAGGTTGTTGTCCTCCTCAGGCTGCCATCTAGCATTTCCTCAGGTGACATAGGAATAAGAAGTGGATCTCACATTTTAGTCTCTGATCCCATTGCAAACCTTGTCACAGAGTGACCCTTACTTTAAGGTCCTCCTCTTCTAGTAGTTTCTTATTTTCCCTCAGTAACATACAATAACAACTATTTCTTTTTTTCCTTTTTTTTTTATTAAATATTACAGGGACCATATAATTTATCTTGTGTGGAAACAAGAAAGGTTTAGGTGCAAAGGAAAGACATTTAATAACTCTCATGACCTAGACAGCCTCATCTATTATGACATTATTCTATTCACACTGTGGGACCAGAGTGCAGCAAAAAGATGTCTGCTGTTTGACTGACAAACGGCTGGCATAACAAACATCCAGTGTGATGTTAACAATCATTACTTCTAAGGACAATGTGGACTCTTCCTCTCTGACTCAGTTTTATCTCTGAAGGTGAATGCCTGCTCACCTGCAATACATTCCGCCTGCAAATTGGCAAATGCCATTGTAATGGTTCTCATTTTATCTTTTTCTATTAAGACTGAGGAAAGATCAGGAAGAAAGAGAGACATTTTTGTTTCTCTTTGGAATCTTCTATATAAGCAAAACTTAATCAAAGAGCACTGATTATCATTTGATTTTGAAATAATTTTGCCTTTCAACATTCCCTGCATATGTCAAGAGGAATAAAGTCTTGCAGGAAAGGCAGATGAAATATCCTTCTGTTGTTATTTATTGATTTTGTGCAGCTCAGCATGGAAGCTTCATATAACAAAACCAGCAGCTTAAGAAAGATGGCCGAGACAACAAAAATCACTTAGGTACACAACTGATGAAACAAAAAATCTCACAAGGTTATTGCCTTTGAGAGGAATATGCACACAAACGCCCCTGTACACGTGTGTGTTTCTGTGGAGGGGGTGAGCAGCACCTGGGGAGCTGAAATTTGCCCCTGTGACGTACCAGGTAGCTAGAAGCCTGTGAGGGCTTTGCCCAGGCCTCAGCAGTGGCACAAATTACGGATACCCATCCCCAAAAAAGCACAGTCAGTATTGCCTCCATCTGGTGGTACTCAGATAACCCTGAGCTGCACCAGCACCGAGTGCTTAGCACACCATGCTGACCATGGTAAGCAGCCTCTCTGGTTACCATGTGCCTGCGTGATCCCATGCTAAACCCTAGCTGCTACTGTTTCACTTTTTAATATTGAGGTCAGAAGGTGGCCTAAATCCATAGTTAGGCAACAAAAAACAAAGTCCAAGGAGTTGAGTCCAGCAGTGCAGTGCTTTGCAGACCATTTTCTTTAATGCTCCCTACCTACACATCAAATTCAAACACATTTCCATTGCTTGTATGGACCACAAATATGTTTTGCTTGGGAGATATTTTAAATACACAATGAGATTAAACCCAAATGCACAGGGGATTTAGTTCAGTTTTGTCCATTGGATAAAGGCACATTCAAAGACTTCAAAAAAAACCACAAACCACACCATAAACAAAAGGAAATAAAAACCAAAATAAAAAAACAAAACCAAAACCAAATCCCTATCCAAAGCACAGAAAAGTGGTACTAGTACCATCATGCTATTTTACTTGGCAGTAATACAATTTCCTTATCAAGATAAACTACTAAGCTTTCATCCTAGTAGTTTGTCTGCTCAGGAACTGGATTACTGCCTCATAAAACAGTGCAATGATGCAATTATCACTTTGGTATTAGACAGGTATTGCAAGCTGCTCTCATTCTGTGTTATGTGGGACACTTTACTGTGACCATAAAGCTGATGTGGCTTCAAGTACTTGCTACAATGATAAATTAATGAATCATGCTGTGGGTTGTGTCTTTAACAAAATGGAATAATTTCTTTTTTGCAACATGTGCTGGAGGCAGATGAAATTGCATGCAAGGGGCATGAATGTCAAACTGGAGGGAGAAGGTTGAGATGAAGGTCTATGAAG
Source organism: Campylorhamphus procurvoides (assembly GCA_013396655.1). Classification (NCBI taxonomy): domain Eukaryota; kingdom Metazoa; phylum Chordata; class Aves; order Passeriformes; family Dendrocolaptidae; genus Campylorhamphus; species Campylorhamphus procurvoides. Next base: position 78,460 of record WBMV01005349.1, on the reverse strand, counting down.
CTGAGAGGGAAACATGTTTGGGACTTTACTAATATGCATTTCTACTGAACTCTGCTTCTCATTTTCACTATCCCCTACCTCATCATTTGAGTCCGATCAGGTGCTAACTTTTGTGCAACATCATGTGGGACTCTTTGGACAGGTGGAGTTTACTGGTTTCTTCCCTTAGATGCTCACAGACAAAGAAGAGGAGATCTGTGAGAAAAACGAGTGAGTGTCCCACATCCTGAGATGTATCTGGACTGGGAACAAACACCAGCATGTTCTAGGATTTCTTGTGGGTAAAAAAAAGTGGTACTCACTGCAACAAAGTAGCACCAAAAAACTTGTCTCATTCCTTGCAGACCTTGTAGATTCAGAGGGATGGGGATGGGCAGGTAAAATATCACAAAATATACAGTATTTGCAAAGTCTGAAAGGAGTGTTAGAGACCTTTTCTGTACATGAGTTTGCTAGCTTCTGTAGTGGAAAAAATAACAGTACTGCAGATTAGAGTATATTTGGATTGAAAAGTAATGACATCACATGCTGAAGGGAGAGGTAAAATACAGCTGAAGCAGGTAAAAGGAAAACAGACCAAGGTAAGATAGAAAACGCCCTACATAATTTGCTTAACAAGGATATCAGCTACCTTCACAGAGATGAAGAAAATGGTTATTTGGCATTCTACATTTTCCTCCCACACGGATTTGAAATTTTCTGTAAGCAAATTTTTTGCCCCCAAAATGTAATATTAGATTCAAATATTGTCACAATCACATATTTTATAAATTTCCTTAAGCTTAGCTTTTAATTTTATACTATATGAATGGGCATGGGAATACTATTTATCAAAAGCTGAAGTTGGTTTCAGAGTAAGTAGAAAACAAAATAAAGTAAGAATAACTGTAACAATTTTGCTGATTTAAAAAAAAAAGATTAAAACCACCTTCAAGATATTCAAGCAAACATGAAAAGGTTAATTTTTAGTAGTCTAAAGACTAAAAAAATGAATATGCCTTATGTTTTCAAAAAAATTCTCTTTTGAATTTTAATAAATCAAAAGTCATAGAGTAAAAGTGTAAGTGTTTCAGATAAATGAGTAACTAAACGATCGTTGAGATCTGACCTTCATATCCATGATTGTCACCTCATATGCTTACTAAACTTGAGACTTATTCAAATCCTCCTAATTTCTTAGCTACAATGTGCATAAAGATTTTAATGGCATTTATTGATCCTTGATACATTACACCTGGAGATGTCATTACTCATAAGGAATGTAACAAGTTACTGTAAATATGCAAAACAAATATATATGAGACAGGGCTGGCTCAAAGTTCCTCAGAAATGTAAGCAACTGCAGTTTTGCTGCCAAAAGGATGAAGAGGAGATGGTGTCAGACTGAAAACAGACTTCCCTTGCTAAATGGGAGAGAAGGGGACAATGGGCTGCATCTGGGATGTCCAGGTACCCGAAAACCTGGGTCTACCATGCCAGCCACCTCTTGGGGAGTGGTGTGAAGGCAGTACCTGACATTCTGGGGGGATTGCTCTCCTTCCACACCTGTGTGTGCCCCTCTATGGCCTCCCTGCTGCAGAGGGAACCCCCGTGCCACCATCCTCATCTGCGTTTGAATTCAGCCTGCTCAGGAGATGGCAGGGCAGGGGCAAAACCACCTAAATTGGAGCCTTCAACTGATCCCAGACTGAAACAGACAAAATACACAGAATTTCCAGCAACAGATGGACTGGGTTAGTGTTTTGAAAGATGGGAGAATCCTGTATAGCATTAGAAGACAAACAACAGCTTTCCAGTTTTCTTTTGTAGGACACAAGTAGGTGACCTCTGAAGTTTTCTTAATATTCTGTTACCCATAAGCTCAGTACTCAGTCTTTAGACAGACCTCCCATTAATTTAAACACTTTATAAGCCTCTCTTGTCTCCATAGTTCTTATCTACAAATCCCCTGAAATGACACACGCTGCTCAGGTATTTTAAAAACCACAGAGAATTTGACCCCATGACTTGATTCCCACCACAGGCAAGCTCTTGCAGGACTCAGACCTCAGCTTTCAATCACTTAAAACACTACCTAAAATCAAGCAATACCAGGTAATAATTGATTACATTCAGATATAAACTTCCATTTCGAAGTGGGTTTCTGATCATATATGATGCCCATTTCTCAGGTGGTCTGAGGATATTGGTGCAGAGGCAGGATGCCTAATACCAGGCCTTCACATTCCTTTGCTGAGTCCAAGTAGCATCACTGAGAAACTGAGCTAACATGCAGCATGGGAAACCTTGCACAGTAAGAAGGACCCATTCCACCGTGGAAATGACTGTCCTCCACACTGGGAGCCTCTTCTTGATGATTTTTTACTTTTTAGAAGCAGCTAGTTCCTGTAGAATTTTCTCCATGGTTCATTCTTTTAAAGTCAAACTTTTGAAGAAAAACTGGTGGCCCTCTATGCATTCATAATTTCCAAGAAATGGACTTATGTGATTAAAATAAGTTTCAACTATGCAATTACATCCTTAACTAATTAGTAGCTGAAAATATCAAACTTTTAAGGTGCCATTTTCCTTTGTCATTCCTATTAATGCCACAACACTCTTCTTGGCAATCACTCCCCACGGTTGCCCTTGCTGTATGCATGCTTTCTTTGCCTCAGAAAACAACTGCATGAGAAAACAGCACCAGAAAACAACACCACCAGAAAGCCCTATCCCAAATCAAAATCCAATCTTTTGAGATAAGCCAAGTTTGCTAATGTTGACAAGCCTTTATTTTTGCTGCTGTGTAGGTTTGATTATTATCATGACTGACTAAAAGAAAAATATACATTGTGGGGCTTAAAATTGCCTTTTTGATCCCTTCGCCTGGGCATGAATCTTTGTATCCTTTTTTCTCCATCTCTTTCTTTTTGCTGTCAAACCCACAGTTGAGGAAATGGTACTTGCATTGCACACCTCACTCCTCTTCTGACCTTTGGGTAGATACTATCCATGCATGCAAATTGGGAACAGAACATTAATCAGCTGATGGCATTGAGACTTACTCTTTGCCATAAAATCAATGCTTAGACACCAGAGGCAAATCTGATGGGAATAACAATCCAATGTAATTTTTCGTTTATTTCATGTCCAAACCTAATATTGCCAATGAGAAGGCACCATTTAAACCTGAAAGACAGTCCATTCGGAAATTCAGTTGTTTTGTTGATCAGAATGAAGCTACAAAAAATTACTAGCTCTGCCATGCAGTATTTATCATTAGAAGAGAACTAACTAGCTAACTCACTCACTCACTCGCAAATGTTCACAGTCACTCATGTCTATGCCAAATTCTACAAAGCCAAACATGCCATGAAAACTGCCACACCAGATAGGATTTATTCACTATTCAAAAAACAAAAACAAAAACAAAACAAAAAACAAACCAAAACAAAAACAATCAGTCTCTCCCCCCCAAAAAAATACCCCCAAAAAACCAAAAGAAGAAGGAACAAACAAAGCTCCAAAGCAAAAGCGTTAAGCACAGCAAAGTACTTAAAGATAATGGGCTGTATTCACAAGCTTGTCCTAGTTGCTATAGGCTTTTCCAATAAGCAAAGCAGCCAGGCACATAGTTGAAACTCCTGACGTCAATGCAGTTGTTCTTTCTTCCACCCAGTCCCAATTTAGACCAGAGACTGACATCAAATGCTGAAGCTAGAATTTCTGTTCCCATCTGATTCATTGCAATTCTGCTCCTTCTACAAATTTCCAAGTGCAGCATGGCTACAGCCTACCTGTACCTGCAGTTACAATCAGTGAATCCAGCTCTAATTCACAGAATCTCACTAAATGGCTAAATTTACATCATTTGGTGGTAGAAACAACCTTTTTGTTAAGTACCATTATGGATAACAGAAATTAAACTCTCCTAGTTGGATCCTACAGGCAAGAGATGAACAAAATCTGAACACCACCTTCCACATAGAGTTTGCATAAGACACTGTTACTATCCTATGTAAAATTGTATATACTGCTTTCCCCTCTTTACTCTTCTAACTGAAAGCCTTAAGACAGATGGCCTCTTGAAAAACAGGATTTCAAATAATCTGTATTTTGTATTATATTACATTGTATGCAATGGAAGTTGTGAAAGACTCCTTTGCAGGAGCTTTGAGCTGGATGCAGATATTAGACACGGCTCTCCCTCCCTCTTCTCATATCAATGTGATTTATTTACACAACATACAATAAACCATACATCAACATGCAGGTTTTTAATGAATAGAACAGTTTTAGAATTTGCACTTCCAGAATGATTTGTATGTTTTCTATTTATTTTCTAATATTTCTCAACCTATCTAATTCCATTTATAATCTCACAAATATTGTTATCAATGTGTTGTAACTGAGGTTATGAAAGTCTGTTTCCAGCATATTCAGAACAATCAATCTGCCTTAAAATATTTCAGTTTGGAAACAGGTGAAATCTCTTTCAAGAGGTGACATTCTTTTCATTGCCTGCTTTATGTATAAGCATGCACCATTTTGGGTCCAGGAAAAATGACAGACAAAGGGGAGATATATAATTATACATATACTTGCTATCAAATTAGAGCAAAGCTAAATAAATAAGTGGGGTTGGTTTCCAGTGTGTGAAAACATATTCATATGTTTTAAGAACAGCAATAAAAATGTCTTCAAAGATATAATATGTTATTTGTTTTAGACTCAAACTTAAAAAATAGAATAATTTATAATGCCACTCTATTACTGAACAGTGTGCACCACAGAGATATGATGTGCTGAATTAAATGGCACAATTCACTTGTTAAAATAATTAGGAACATAAATGCAAAAGCTTAACAAAGTGGATAGCAGAGGAGATGTGAGTGAGAAGAGAAAGGTTAAGCATTGCAGTTTTTACAGAAGATTGGAGAAACTTTCATGGGCAGGATAACCTGCTCAACGCTGCCGCAGTCCTGTGTGGGCCACTTCCATCTCTCATGAGAAGTATTTCATAAAACAGGCATGTTAGAGGTGTCTGTGTTTGGGCTATGATAGTTATGGTTCAGGCCTCTTCCTCCAACATCAGGAAAAATGCAAATTATCTAATTAGCATACTCCTGTGAATTAATGCCATTTATCAGAAAAGTTCCAAGTAATAATGACACTGCTCAAGAGCTAATTGAATGCAGAAATCTTGACTACAAATTCTATGTGAGCTTAGTTTAGCGTCAAAATTTGGTGTGCACTTGTAGGATCTTCCCTGCTTGGCAAGGAAGTGGAGGCAGTTCACAATGAGCTGGAGCACTGCATCAGACCCCAATAGAGAAGGGGCATCCTTCAGCTGCAGTAGACCACATGGGCTTGATGTCAGGCTTGCAGTCCAAAAACCTCTGTTTCTTGGTTCATGGCAAGTAGATATCTGGGCACAGCATGAGGGCACCCGGAAAACTGCCAGGAGTAAGGACATGTCAGTGCTGCGTTGTCCCAGACCACATCTGACTGAAAAGGAGGGCTTGCGTCGTTACAAATGTCACAGCAGCTAACTTGTGGGTGCTAGCACAGGACCACCCCAGCTAAATATTTTCAGACTATTTTGCTCTGCAACCCCTCCCCTTCCTTCTCCTTAATCCTACACCCTCTCTCTGCTATGGATCTGTGAAGCCAGACCTTCAGGATGGCTGGCAGTAACACAGTGCTGTTTTTTCCTCACAAAATGCTGCTGGTTTGTCTGCAGAATACCTCTAGAAATCTAAGCAGACACAGTGCTCTAAGGAAAGGAGTGGATGACATTTAAAAAAAATGTATGTGTGGGGGGGCAGAAACAGGATGGTTGTACCTACGTGGTGGTCTGCAGCTGGTGCCAGTCTAAGAAACTGCATCTTCTGTAGTAAAAATGTACAAGCCAGCATTTAGGTCTTTCACTTCCTCACTGCCTTCTGCTTCCCAGTGCAGAAGGCATTAATGAAGACCTCAGGAGCTGGATGATATCCTTCACTGGCTGATAGAAATGGGAACCAGGAAACTGGAACCTGTGGATGCCACAACATGCTAACATCTCTCTTCACCCTCATTTACCGAAATACCAGGTCTCACAGCACTGGTTCATTTGTCATCTCTCTGTGTGAAGTGAGACATATTCTGAACAGAGGCATGCTTCTTTTTGCAGAAGAGATTTCTGGGCATGTTTTCTCTGATGGAAAGTGAGAGAAATATATCCAGAAATGTGGCAATCACCAATATACTTGCTTCTCTACTGCCCACAGGCAGTCAGGGTTTCCTGTCTGGTCCTGATTAACAGAGATGTTTAAAATGTTAATGACTGATTGCACAATTGACTAAATATGAAGTCCAACAACTACTGCCCTGGATCAAGAGCAAAGTTCATTGGAAAGAGGTGTTTTACTTAAAACTTCTGAACAGTGCAGCTGTAGACCCTCACAGACAGCTTTGGTGCATCTAGCATTGTATCCTAACCTGAGAGACCTCCTGTCAGGAGAACAAAAACCTCTGACTGCTACACCCCATGTCATCTCATCTTTGTATTCACAGTAAAAAAACCTCATCTTGTAGATGTGGAACTCCTGAGGCAGTCCCAAATCAAGTCAGCACGCATTCTCCTTTGAAAAAGGAGAACATTTCTAGTTTTCAAATGTTAAGTGTCTATCCAAGGGCTGTCCACTTCTAACATGCTATGGGAAAACCCTGGGTTGTATAGCTGCAGACTGTAGGATTGATTAAAGAGTTTCCTGAGACAGACTGTATGGAATAGCCAGATGCTTATATGCTTTATTGTCTTAATACTTGTCTGCAACAGACTGTTTCCCTCTTCTCACAGCAGTGTTCTAAACTACCAGAAGACTATGTATGTAGTTCTCAAATTTTACTATGGCAAGAGAGTCTGGAAGAAGGGAGTGAGTCACTTTTCTATATTATTTTTTTAAGGATTGTTTTGTGTAAATTGTCTCTCTTCCTCTAACCTTGGAAATAACATCACTGATGAAATGTGAGAAGCACTAAAAGTTTTTCTCCATCTGGAAATACGGTCTTTAGGCTTCAAGGATGAGAAGGCAAAAGGTCTGCCAAGTGATGAGGCAGTGAGAAGACAGACTTACTTTTTCCCTCTCTTTTTATAGGGCAAACCTTAACTGGAGAAGGCTGTTCAGTTCCTAACCTGTGCTCGTTGTTTAACAATTAGACATGTCACAGGCAGAAAACGCAATGCTGAAACTACTCAGAGAAAGGTGTTCCATGTAATTATTTCTGTTAATAACATCCCTTTATCTTGTCTTTGTCATTTGCTTTAAACACAAACTGTAGGAATACAAAGCATAATAGTTCTGAGCTGCTTAATACAATTAATGATAAACAAGTGCAAGGATGCATTTTTCTCACTGTTGAAATTTATCTCAATCTGTGTCCACCAAAGTATTTTAAAAACTGAAAAAACCCAGATTTTCACACAAAAAGATGATCATAAACACAATAAATGGAGGTAATTATATTCTGTAGTCAGCCAAATTCAATGTGATTCATGTATCATAGTCATTTGACTTCTCTCTGGATTTGCTCTGAATGACACATCTCTGCCTTAAAATCACTTTTATTCCAAGCTGTTATGAAACCATTTACACTAAATAATGGCAGCATTTGGAAGGGTGGCTGAGAGTGAGTTTCTGCTGCAAACAGTGCTTTCATTTAGCAAAATCATGGCTTGCAAGAATGTATGTGGCAGGGTTTTCATTTTGCATTTTGGGTTTTCTCTTTTTTTTTTTTTTGTTTGGTTGGTTTTGTTTTGTTTGGTTGTCCTTTTTTTAATATTATACAGGGAGAATAGTTCAGTTAGATATGACTGTGGAAAGCTTACAGTTTCAGAGAAGGTCACTGTCATGTAATTATTTGACCTCAAATCTACTGCCTCTGAAAGTACAGCAATGAATTTCTTGATGGACATCTACATGGTCTACAAACCACCCAGTGTATCTAGTGCACTAGGTGCAACTAGGTTTAACAAGCCTCTCGTGCAGCTCTGGGACCCACTGCATGCAACTTAAGACCTCACTGCTTTGCCCATATCATCCCACCCCTACCAGTTTCCCAGCCTTCACATTCATGCAGAGAAAGCATTCCATCTGCGTTCCCTATCCTCTCAACCTCTTCAGCCTTTACTAAGATCTGCCAACAGCCCTGACGTGCTTTCTACCTGAGCCAATGTTCAGCTGCCCAGACCCTGCCACAGCAGCACCCTGCACGAGGCACGCACTGCCTACCTACAACTGCTTGTCTGAGCAACGGTCTCAGCACTGCACACAAGCTTAGCAACAGGTGCATCACAACACTTGAGGCATGTTCTTTGAAAAGACAAAATTCATAATCTTTTCCCAAATTTTTTGTGCATCCAGAGTGGGAGAAGACAACTGCAGAAAGATTTTGAGTAGAGAAATGCTTTATCTAGTCTCATTATGGCTTCCCTTGTGTTTCAAAATAAATTCATGGAGAAGAAAATAAGTTAACTGAATATTCATCAACCACCAACACTGGTAATTCTTCAAGAGCATCAATGACTGTTTACAGTGTTGGAATAGGACTTGCCCTACAGTACACTAGTTTATCAGATGATACACAAATGATAAGCATTTCCTTTTATTTCTAAATTAAAACATAAAAGCTAACCAAAACTTGGAATGAAGCATAATATAGCACTAAAGGAATTTGTTGTGACTGTTCCTTCTCCTTCAACAGAGTGATATTTTTTGTATATTGAAAGTTCTTGTTGGGATTGTCTTTAAAGATTGAAAGAGTCTATAAATTTTCAAGAGCAGTGAGCTGTGGTGCAGTTACGGCAAGAACTGTACGTGCACTGTATGTGTGTTAAAGCTATCTGAATGCACAAACAATAATTAAAATACAAATTACCTATGTAAAACATTTCTTTCCCTTACATCCATCTTATTATCAATAGGATATTGAGGACTGTAGTTAAGTAAAGAAAAAAAAGGAAAGAAGACAAAAAGGGCAGTTCAAAAGATGTGTAAAAATTCTTCTGAAGCTGACACCAGCTGCTGAAGGGGCCTGCTTGGCTCTGATCTTCTGAGATTGATGGCCACCCTCTGCTCTCTGCTTTTCAAAGTAATGGTGAGCAGCTTGGCACAACTCCAGCTGAGTGCAGCAAGAAGGTAAGAGCCCTCCTTAGAGCCTTTTCCTTGCTCCTTAGAAACCCCAGTGTGACTCTGCATAAACCTACCCTTGTTGAAATGTCCTCAGTTAGCATGGGGGCTTAAGCAGAGTCTGTGGGTCAATGCTAAAATCAGCAACTGTGAGGTGAACAACTGTCAGAAGGCAAAAGAGAGTTTCCAGTCCCAGCAGGATGTCAGAAACACCTACCAATTCTGTGGAGAGTATTTTAAGGGAAGAAGATCCATTTATTACTCACTGAAAACACGTCTAAACATGATTTTAAAGTTTATGTGAGAAAATCACAACAGACAAGCATTTTATTGTGCATTTACCTTCCTGACAACCTGTGCCTTCTGTGAATTTATATGAATCCTTGGAGCATGATAACAATTAAAAATTGTACTGGTAATTATTTACTTCTCCTAGGATATATATTCACTTTAGTGTGGTTTATGGTGTTAAAAATGTTCTTGGGATGGCTTCACACAGTAAATTATTTATTTATTTATTTATTAAAGATGGGACTTGTAGCTCCTCTCCCTTAGGGACACACAGTGGCCAGCTAGTATCAATTGTTTTCTTTAAACATTAAAGCAGTATTGGTATGGGGAAAGTGAGATGATCATGTACCTACTTAGTCTCCCTTCTGCCATGGATTCTAACACATCCTTAACATTAAGGATTCAAACTCTCCCACTGAAGTCAATGCCATTCTTTGCATGCTTAAAAGTACAGGAAGTCTATTGATTCAAATTAATGTGACCCGGTTTTATATCAGGATATTTCACTGTTAAATGTGACTGAATTCTAACACTGCTGTCTATGCAGTTCTTTGCCTCTAGGTCTTACTCTATGTCCTGAACATGATAATATAATGAGAACATCCTAAAACAATTCTGTTATTGGCCATATGTTTTCTTCAAAACCAACAACTCTGACCAATGAATGCCAAGGAATTTGACAGACGATTACACTTGAATAGATGATTAGTCTATCTGGCCATCTCTTCTGGGTTGCCTCTGTAAAGGTCCTAGCCTTACAAATTTCAGCACAGAATGGGGCAGTACCTCCATTACCGTGTGGTGAACAGCTGCATAAAAGAGACAAAGGGCAGCTGCAATCCCACTCTGAGTTTCATCTTGCTTAGTCTAGGAGCTGAGTATATTTTCTCTTTGGGATGTTGTTTGTGTAGAGCTCACTGGAAAACAAGGGCATGAAAGAATTTCAAATACCCTCCCGAGCAACTTAGTACCACACTACTGATGATGGAGCCTCATGGGCTTTTCCTAAAGAATTCATCAGATCACAACAAAAGAAAAACTATGTCACAGGAATGTAAATCCTGGTTGCAGTCCCATTTGAACAGATTAGACACTTCAGAGTTATCTGGGCTGATCTCTGCCAGATGCTTGGTCTCTCCTGGGAGGTGGTTTCTTTCCTTCCTTCTCCAGAAAAGCCTGGCTTCAGCAAAGGCTGAATTGTAATGAGAGAGGGTTCTTCACCTCAGCTCTGAGAGAGGATGAATACAACTCAGCTGCCTGAGTACAAGCAGCACCCAAACTCATATTCCCAGTGATTCCCTCTAAATTGACCAAACGAATTTCACCAAATTTCTCAGATAGAACTGTTAAAACCAAACCAAACCAAACTCCAAACCAAAACCCCAAAACAAACCAAAAACAACAGAAAAAAAATGCACAAACATCTAAGAATAAAATATTTTTTACCAGAAAAGTTTTCTCCCCTTCTTCAGCAAGAAGTAAACCTATTAAAAGGATAACAATTCCGAAAGTAATCTCAACTTTCAGGGGCTTGCTGGAACACTACCACAGGCTTCTAGTTTGGTTAGGTTTTGTTTTACCTTGAGTCAACATCAAGACTTTTTATACTCCTTCCCCTACAAAAAGCATTGCTTTCAGCTATCCCTAGATGTATATTTATCTCCTTTTACATAGTTACTCAGATTTTAGGCCATTAGAGGACTTTTAAGAACACAGTCAAATGTATAAAATTAGCCGTAGTTAAAATAGTCCCCCTCCATGAACTGTCCTAGTCCACAGGCTTCAAACCCAACACATCTTTTTTATCATTATCTTTGCCTTGTAAGCACAAGGAGTCTGTCAGCCTTGCCAGAGCTGTTAGATTAAAAGCCACCCAAACCAGACAGGTTAGAAGTGTAGATCTCACTGGAGTGGTGCCACTTAACTAGTTAATGTTTAGAAAGTATTTTGATATCCACAGATGAAAGGCATGGTGTTATAGTTTCAAACCTCAGTTGGAATTCCTTCCAAAAAGCTTGGAGCCAATGCCTTAGTGTCAGTAAAGATGGTTAACAAAGGGCACAATGGATGTGCATATCCTGATGTTAACTGCTTTAGCCAGAGCCTTTTGTTCTGATGTCTCCTCAGTCTGGGAGGGGGAGGGAAGATGGGCTCGGGCGGGGGAAGGGGTCAGGGTTTCTGCGCTTTCTGTGAAGGTCAGGAGCTCAGTTCTCAGCAGAGTGAGGAGGACAGGGGACACACACTCTCTCTGATCCTGGCATCACTGGGTAGCTGGATTGTGTTCTTTTTTCCCTTCTCCAACTTGACCATTTTCATCCGTGAATGATCATGAATACCACAGAGGTTGCTGTGAGGAAAAGAGGCAAGAGTGAGCCCCTGTTTCCTGCCCCCTGCGGAGACAGGATTGTTGCTGCTTTTCTTTCTGATTTCTCACGGGAGCTGACCTGGGAACTATGCCTGCCATCACCGCTGAGGGAGAGCCCAGCTGGTTGGGCATGACATCACCACCTGCTGTCTGTACATTTAACTGCAACCCCTGAGAGAGAAGCCAGTGGCTGAGGCGCAACATCACCACCTGCTGTCCATAGATATAATTGCATTCCTCCCCTCCCTTTTTTCTGGGGGGGGAGGGGAGGTAGCCAAAAGACCCTTTAACTCTTTGCTTTGTCGTTTGGGGGTGGAGGGATTTATTACAAACTGGTTTTGTTTAGTTCTTTTCTGGATATATATACATATATATATGTGTGTCTTGTGGTTAAGGACTGTTAACCTTTCATATATAGATTTTTCTAATTGAAGTTCTGTTTTCTAAATTTAAAGGAGAGGGATTATTTCTTGGCCAACATAGATATCTTAGTTCTCCCTTGAACTAAGACACATGGTAACAGTGCAAGGCATTGCTCTTATTACCTGCAGATGGTAAGAAGTTCTCCCACAGCTATTGTGTGTATATCATAAAAACCCTGAAGGCTGGCAAATTTACCATAACATCACAAAAGGAACTGCAATGATCTTCTATTTAGTCTTGCTCTATACAGTCAGGGTTTTAAAGGACCTTGAAGAACTGCAATAAGCTGCAGTTTCCAGCAGATCCAGAGAAATCTACATAATCTATCTTGATTTGTTAATTGCCTTAGTGTCAGACCTTCAGCTAGTGCTTTCAAAACCTCTGTTCTGCTAAGTATCCTCTTCTCATGCTTCAAATACTTCACAACTACTGTGAAAAAAATCTCTGATCTTTCTGTTTGTGATGCCATTAGCGTCTCAAATCTTTCTGTGTGATGTGACCCCCAAACCTCATCTCTTGGATGTCAGAGCAAGGGAAGCCTGTGCTTGGATTGGGATGGATGCACAGTCCCAGAACGACAATAGTTAGTAATGGCATCAGTGTTCCTGCTGGCACAGGGCTTTGGGGGATGGTGTACTGTCTGCTCCAGCACAGCTGCAAAACTTTCTTTTGCAACCTGTATCCAACACACCAGGCAGATAGTCAATGAGTTCTGCACCAGACTGACAAGTTATATGCAATGTGTTCTGTCCTGGAGCATAGGGCAAGCTGGAGCAAATGGGGAAGGAAGAGGAAGGAGTCAAATTCTGGAGCCAGACCTTGGTTGGAAACTCCTTAATGAGCATTATGCAGTCGGGAACACAGGTTTGTACACCATCTGCTTTGCATAGCCCTTGAGACAAGGAGAAAAGATAGAATAAGATCTCTGTATAATAAGCTGTGTGGTCCAGGGACACCTGAAATAATAAAGAAAAAAACAATGTTAGAGCTTTAATTGATTTCACAGTCTTTTGTCCTGAGTTTGTGTGGATTTCTTGCAATCCTGTTAAAACCTAAAGATGAAGTTACAAGAACATGCAGTGGACTAGCAGCCCTGGAGCTTTAAGTAACTCAGGGTTTGCTTTATTTTTTTTGCAAAGTGTATGGCACAACTATGGTTTAACTTCATCACTAGTAAAACTAAAAAAAAAAGGAGAAAAAACAGTTATGCCCTCTATCAATACACAAAAGTATTATTTTCGTTTCTCAGAATACACATGTTTTTAAAGATGAACCCTATGTAGAAAACAATCAGACTAATCTGGTCTGGCCTGGAGAGCTCTGACAGCAGTGTGAGAGGCAGCCTGGTCTAGTGGACTGAAAGGCAATAATTCCTGAGGTCTAATCCTGGCTGACACAAAGCTGCTATGTGGCCTTGGGCAAGCTCCTGAAAAAGACATATCAGGCTAACTTAGGCCTAAAATTAAAGTTTTACAAATATGCGTATTTGCAAATACTTACATCAGTAGAAATGAATGTCACTTTTTTTTTAAATTTATTTTTAATTCCAGTGGAGAAGGGAAGCAATATTTCCAGTTAGAGGTCTTAGAGATGTTGTTTTCTGCCCTGCAGCCTCAGTGGTCAGCTAGAAATGTGTGAAAACAAAACTGGTCAAAATTATTCCTACAAAGCAGAAGAATTCTGGGACTTCATTCAGAGATCTCCTGAGCAGTGAGTGCTTGTAAGTGTTAAAGACTCATTCAAGGACAACAGAGTATTAATTATGTTTATGTTAAGTAATAACAGCTCAAGAACCAGACTCTACTCTCTGGTGAGTGCTTTCCATCATCCTTGCCAGCATAAATTAGAAGCAAACTTTCAGAATCGTGCAGTTACCCATGCTGCTACATCCAAGAGAAGGCATAGAAGGTGTTTTAGAGATTATAGAGGTGTTTAAGATGATTTATGCCCTGTGTGATACTAACTTGTTAATATTTATCAAGTCACTACATTTGTCTATGATTCTGTTTTTCCCCTAAACCGCTTTATCATAATGACCACTACTGCTAGACTGGCCAACCCTGCATTATGAATGGAAGGGTTTGGACTGTGAGACATCTCTATTTGTGTGATGGTATTATTGCAATGTTACTGTACTCCCTTAAGTGATTTGAGACTGTGTGGTGGTTTAAGCTGAATCAGAGAAATGGCACCAAAAAAAACCTGTGGTGGTTTCATCCTGGCTGAACTTTCAGTGTCCAGCCAAAGTGCTCAAATCTTCCCCCCACCATTTCGCCTTCCAGAGGGAATGGAAAAAGAACAGCTAGCTAGGAATTTACGATTAGAGATAACAGCCAGGAGAGCAGCTTTGATTAATTATCATGGGCAAAGCAAACTCAGAATAATGCTTAAGTTTATTACTAGCAAGCTAAGAACTAGAAATGAGAAATAAAACAGTTTAGAAACACTTTTTCAATCACCCCCCAGAGTCAGTTGTTACTTTAACCGCTTCTAACGTAAAAGTCCAAGGCTTTTAAGCAGCAGTTCTTCTAAATTTGCTTTCTCATGGGTCTTCTTCTGTGAACTGCAAAGGGGACAGCTTGCCTCACCACAGTCATCACCACAGTTACAGGGGAAATAATAACTCTGAGTCCTTCCCCTGCTTTCCATGGGGTCCCTCCCGTGAGAGGGATCCTCTGCTCTCTCATGGATCATTCCATGGGGTGCAGTCTCTCATGGATAAGCTGTACCTGCTTAGTGTAGGTTTCTCTCTCCATGGACCCCAGCCAAAAATCTCTTGCAAGACTCTGCTCCATCTTGAGGCCTCCCATGAGGCAAAAGCCTCCTTCATGCATCCCCCTTTTCTGGCAGAGTGGGTCTTTGCATCCCGATGGCCTCTCATAGACTTGGAGAGGACAACTCATAACACCATGGTCATCATCACCGTTGTCAGGGAATCATAGCTTTGAGTCCTTTCCTTGCTTCGGTGGGGTCCCTCCTTCTCTTTCTCCTCCTGAACTGACCTTGATGTCTGCATTGTTAATCCATGGCTGCAAACTTTCAACTGCGCAATAACTCCTCCATTCTTAAATATCTTCTCACATAGGGGTGTTACCAATGATTCAAAAGCAGGAAGTTTTTCTTGTAGCTGACTATCATTGGCTCCATAGAATAGGGGAAAACTTCTAGCAGTTTCTAACAGAAGCTACCCTTCCTCTTATCAAAAAAACCTAATCCGAGAAACCCACAACAGACTGTCTCAAGTAACACTGTGTTCAGTGTATTTTGGGTTGCTCTGGAGGTGATTTTTCCTTGCTTACTGGGAAGGGCAGTTTCTTGTTTCTTTTTTATATGACTTTTTGTAGTTTATGGTTCTTCTAGAGGAAACTTGGAATGTGGGGGAAGGCCATAGGAAAGAGGCCATGCCTAGCATCTTGTGGGAGTCAGGAACAGCAGCAGGTGTCCTGGTATTCACAGATAAAATGAAGGGAAAATTAAGTGCCAGACAGGGAGGCATTAAAGGAATTAATACCTCTCTATGCCTTACAGGCACAGTGGAAAACACAAAGCTAGAGCTAAAGTCCTGTCATTGGATAGAGTGAGACAGAAAGAGGAAGAATGGGTGGTCAAATTAAAATGTGTCAAAAGTTGTCAGTGGCTGCACAAAGCCCTGCAGTGAGGCAGGTTTGTTCATATTATCTATGAGACATCTAAAAATGAGCTGCAAGGTGGAAAAAACCTGCATATGCCATGGAGTTACAGAGGATTATTAGGACTAGAGGCTGTATGGCACTTCATTGACATACCATAAAGCTGAGTGAACTGAGAGCACAACACATAAAACTCAGTGTAACATAGATTGCAACAAAGCATTTGACTTACTTGGGTACATTGTTGACTTCTAAATAAATGGTGGGCAAATTTGGAAGATGAGCCAGACATCACAAAAAATGAAGGATAAACAGAAATCAGCCTGTTCTGTGCACAGTGGTGACCCCCTTGTCTTAGTTCAGGGGAGAACTAAAATATCTATGTTGGCCAAGAGAAAGAAAAGGAAAGGCCTTCTGCCCCCAAGGAAATCAGCCAAAAAAAAAAGAAAAAGAAATAATCCCTGTCCTTTAAATTTAAAAAAACAGAACTTTAATTAGAAAAATATATATATATGAAAAGAATAACAGTTCTTAACCACTATATATATATATACATATATATATGTCCAGAAAGGACCAAACAACAAGAGTTTATAATAAACCCTTTTTAAACGAAAAGGCAAACAGTTAATGTCTTTGGCTACCCCGCAAAAAGGGGAATGCAGTTATATTTACAGACAGCAGGTGGTGATGTTGCGTCTCAACCGGTTGGCCTCTCACACGAGATGGCAGGGCACAGTCACCAGGCCAACTCCTGTGGGATTGATGGCTAAAGCAGCAGAAACTCCATCTCTGTAGTGCAGAAAACAGGCATGCTCTCTTCCTCATGGCAGCTCCTGCAGTGCCCATGGCCCCCCATGGGTGAACGGTTGAGTTAGGGAGAGAGAGACACAATTCTGGCTTTCCAGTGAGGCCGGACCCAGTGTGCTCCCATCCTAGCTCACTCTGCCGAGAGGCTGAGCTTCCTGAGCCTGCACAGAAAAAATGCAGAAACCCTGGCCGCTTCCCTCACCCGACCTGGGGAGAGATCAGAACAAAAGGCTCTGGGCTAAATCATTACATCAGGATATGAATATTCATCCAGTCCTTTGTTAACCATCATTACAAAACTCAGGTGTTGGCTCCAACCTTTTTGGGAGGAATTCCAACAAAATGCTGAAACTATAACACCCTTACATCAAGAAAAGTCTTTATTAAAAAGTGTTTCAGAAGGGGGGACATGGGTACCAACAGCTCAAAAAAGCTGATGGAAGAGGCGAAAAAAAGATGACATATTTAACAGGAAGAAACATAACAAAGTACTATGTGATGACTAATAGCTTACGAAGATTAAATCAGGTAAACCTTCTATTCTTAGACAAAAGAATCTGGCAGTGAAACTGAAAAGTGTAGCAATTTGATCTCTTAAGTGAAGAACTCATTGCTGGAAAAAAAAATCACTGAGGCAAAAGTACTGTCTGGGGCTTCATTTAAACTGTACATGAGTCTGTAGATACTGATATCATTTTACAATTTTACTAACGTCCCTATTGAGGACATACAAGTATCTATACCACAGGACATAACAACTAAAATGTTCAATGTAAGGAGAGAATATCCCATTGAACAAGATGTTCCTAAGTTGTCCAAGACTCTGTTTCTTGCATTTCCCTTTGGAATATAAACTCTTGTCCACCTTCTTGTTAGATGTATGATGAGGATCGCTATATTGGGCCAGAACATGTTCTGCTGGTTTAATACCTGAAAGCTGTTATTTTAAAAAGTGAGCAGAACAGGATTGAAATGTACTGCTTTAAAGGCATCAAACACCTTAAAGGCATATCTCTTTAGCCAATTACAATATCTCACCAAAGAGCTGTTGTTAAATATAAATAGATTGCAATCCATTTTTTTCAGATAAAGAGACAGAAATGGTACTGTGAGACTTCTACTCTTTTAAATGCAGTGAGAGAGATAGGGGACAGATATTCAGCACATTAGAAAAAACCAAACAACCAACCAAAACCCCTACAAAAAACCAACCCAAAACCCCCCAAAACCAGTTAAAGAGTGTTGCTCTAGGCATAGTTTCAACTATCTGACTCAGCATAAATTCCCAAGTATGAAGGGGAAATGAAACAGAAGAATCAGCTCTGTGCTGCCTGCGGTCTGTTCACAGGGCATAAGTAGTAGATTGCCTCTTCTTTTAATTAATGCTTTTCCTTTCGACTTTACACTGGAGACTGTGACTGAACTTTATTCTTCAACAGCAGCCTATGGCAACCAACAGAGTTCTCTGGGAAAACAGTCTGCCCAGAAGTGCTCAGCAGAAACTAGGAGAAAAATGGATGGAGAAGAAAAGATTCTATAGTAGAGCAAATTAGTTACTGCAGACTGTTCCTTGAATTTAACCCTTTCTCCTGTCTGCAGAGAGCCCACAGGAAGACAACATGATATGTATGAACTGATCTGTCATCCAAATAGTGCCCTATAGATGCTTGGTGAAAACATATTTCAGCCAGGAAGTTTTTTAGCAGCTGATGTACCTGAGCACTTGGGGCTCATTACTGAATTGACAGTCAGTCATTAAAACTGTATGGTGGCATTTTAATTACTTGACTGCCTCATGTGTATAACCAAGACAAGAAAGCCAACAGATGACAATGAAACTGCACTGGGACTTTCATTCTCTTAGGAAAGAGGGGGTTTAGAAGAACAAAAAGGACAAGACAGGAAAGTAAAAAAAAACTAAGTGTCAGGCACAAGTTGTTTGAAATCTTGTCTTGTTCCCTTATGTGAGAGTATCCCACCCAACTGGAGTACTGCCATATGGCATGAAGTGCATTTTCATGATTTACACGCTTTTGGGATAGGATCTACTTGCTATTCCTACATGCTCTGATGGACTTCAACTTGTTTCATGTTTTTGATATCTGTCATTCTGACTGGAGGGTATGTCCACCACAGAAGCACAGGGAGTGCCACGTAAGAGTCATCACAGGTCTGGAAAGCTGTTTAAATTAAGGTCAGAGTGAACAAACAAAACTAGCAGCTGCATATACTAAACCCCAGAGATGTATTCTGAAGGATGGCAGTGCTGAGTTAATGGTTGGACTCAATGATCTTAGAGGTCTTTTCCAACCCAGGTGATTCTATGATTCTATTTTAATCATTTCACATCTCTATCATTGTGGCAAAATCACTCAGGCACTCTTGTGTCTGAAATAGCCTGAAACACTATTCAATAGAAAAAAAGACAAAGAGCAGACCTCTGACAAGTCATTTACCCTTTTCCAGCTAAGATCAGTTCACAATTAGGGTCATTCTGCATTCTATCCCTTTTTCCTTCTTGGTGGTGGAAGGGGATAGGATGCAACAGTCTTTTCATCAGTCTTCCTGATCTTTGATTGCTCTGATTTTTTATGTTAGAAATCCTTCATCCTGAAAGAATTAAAAAATAAAATCTCTGGTTGATGCTGAAGGTCTGGTTTTCTGTCTTGTATCTCCCAGAAAGCATCCTTTGGTCACATAGCCCACCGATGTTCCAGTGAATAGATGTCCTCTTTGTCCTACTTTTGTCTTAACTCTTCCTTTGAATAACAAGCTCTAAACACAGTTTTGAGCACGAGTACTGGAGATTCATCTCACTGATTTTGCACAACTGTTGAAAGCAGGTTATCTGTTGCTGTTAGAGACTGGGCAGCCTTAGTGTTTGCCAGCAGAGTCCCAAAGAGGAACGTTTTTCACACACACTCCTCTGTCCCATAAGACAAGTTAAATCTGTACTGCCGCCTACAATAGAATGTAGCTCAAGACACCCATCATTTGTTTTATTGTTTAAAGTGTGACTTAGGACTGCAAAGAAGAAACAGTTTTAAAATCAGTCTCAAACCTGTGTCATGTAGGGCTGTGTACTCTGTTTTAGAAGGATTGCTTTGGTATCCATGGAAGTTTTGAAGCAATAATGAAGTTCCACACAAAAAATACCAAGAAATTCTAAGTCTAGATTAGATATACAAGTAAGAAATTTTCATCTCTCTCCACCGCTCATCATTCTTAGCTTCAAAGCTAGTAAAATATTAAGTCAGAGAAAAATTAACTTCATTTGCATGAACTAAACTATGATTATCTACCAAATGTTGCGTTCAATTCAGCTTCAAACTTTCTAAAAGCATAACAGTCTTATTTTGTATATTTTTGATATATTTATAAACATAAAACTCTATATGTGAATCACAACATAGTCCTTTATCCCCTTTTCCTCCTTCACCCCAGCAAACACAGGTGAATTATTTGGCTCACAACTTGAATTTCAGTTCTAGGTGTTCATATACCAGGTATTGGTTTTGATCCCATTCTTACTTTCTACAGTAGCATCTGCAGTTCATCCTCTCCTGCCATTTCATTCAACTTTCCATTCCTTCTGTCCTTTCCCTTCTTCCTATTCCCATATAAGAATGTGCGTGCATGGGAAGAATGTCAGCTGAAGCTTTGGGGTGAAACCTAAGAATTGTGTTGAAATAATTTTGCAAATTTCCCAAGCAAAGCAGTTAGAAATGCAGCAAAATTTGGGCATGAGCCTGTTTCCATTTAAAAAAAAATTCTTAAAGAACGAGGAGGACAAAGAGAAGGGAAAGGTCTCTACAAACAAATCACAGATTAAAATATTATAGTTTTTATAAGTTCATTTGCATACATGCAGTAAGATTGGACCAGCATCATACTTGAAATTGTAATTTTCACACAATGGTTTTACATTCAGGTTTGTGACATCTATTACATTTGGACCTAAAAGACATTGACATTTCTCGAGGAAACAAGCACCAAGGTAATGAACTGGGTTACTGTTAAGTGAGCATCTACCTTTTCCACACAGGATTCTGAATTTCACCCCAGGTGTTCTCTCAGTGAATCAGTGTTACATGTAAGCTGTAGCTAAAAGCATCCATGTTCATCTGGTTGTCGGGGAATGCCCGGCAAGTTACACCGAGTGAGAGAAAAAGAAGAAAAAGAAACATAAAGAGACCTGCGCTTAGTGGGAAAGAAAAGAACCATCAAGATGAACCAGGACCTGACGAGTTTCAAAAGTTTTTATTGTTCTGGTAGCTTAGACAGATATCCATTGTATTAGATTAGGAATAATTACGGTTCTATTATACTATTGTTCTGATTGATTGTTTTATCCTGATCCCCCATTGGTCATTTGTACCCCAGCTGCCAATTGGCTGATGCTTGGTGCAATGCACCCTTTCCTTTTATGGAGGTCCCCTACTACCTATTCCCTTATATGGTTTATGTCCTTCCCCTATTTCCCTTATACGGGTATGCTCCGCCCATGTTCCAGAACCTTCCCCTCAGACCTTATAAAAGCGATCCTTTCTCCTTAATAAACTGCCATTCTTGGTTCATCCCCAGAGAGTGTGCCAGTCCTTTCGTTCCTAAAAAGTATCGTGACATCTGGTTGAACATTGCTAATTTTATATTACCTCTTTATGGAGTTATTTTTAATATCCAGTAATGCTGTGGTTGCGTAGTCCCCTGTATCACAGCAAATAGCTGACAGAAACCACTTCAGAAATTACTTTCAGCTATTTTTTACTTCCCTAACCAACAGCAGGTAATGGATGCAGCTTTTCCACTGTCACATTTATAAACAATTTGGCTTAGGGGCTGCTGAAGAATACTTGCAAAACATCATTTAAGGAGTGGAAGTAGAGTATTTATGCAATATAATGTTTATATCTTGTGGAATGACAGACATGCTGTTTAAGGACATGTTGGTTTCCTTTCAGAAATAAAGCAATTGGTTATTCTCTATAGGCATTCATTCACTTGTTGGTAGCTGTTAAATAAATACCTCCTGTCTAAGTAATATAAGTAATCAGTCCTCTTTTCTTTGGTTCTTCTTTCCTTACTGAGTCATTCTGTCAGTTTTGGTTTATGTATCCTTCATTTAGTTTTGCAATCAAATATATACATTTGTCCATCTCTATTAACATCCATTTTCCAAACACATATAATTAATGGTAGGGGAATAATAAATGTCCATTGGGTTTTTATCAAATTATCTGCAAAGTTGCACCTGCCAAAGTCTGTCTCATTATACTCAATAAAGCATTAACCTAGTGTAAATAAAGAGGAGTTTTATTGCCCTTGTTACTAAACCACTAGTAGCTAGGGTCAAGGTGATATTTGTGAAAAGGCTGTTTTTTTAAAAAGAATACAGTTGCACTTCGGAGAAACTCTTCCAAAATACCAAAGTAAGGCTTCGGTTAAGCACATCAGGTGTTGTAGAGAAAGAGAGATGGAGTAGAAGAACAAATTGGGGGAAGGTTGGAGTGAATGGGCTATCAGGTTAGAAAGGAGAAAATAGTGGTGAGGGTGAGGGGGAAAGTAGGGTTAGATCCTCTAAGCATGTGTCTCTGCGTGGTTGCTGAGGTACAGTTTGTTTTCTTTTAGTTTTAATAGTTAATTCAAAGGGTAATTGCCTGAAAACAGAAAACTTTCTTCTGAGGAATAATCTGTTTACTAAAATGTCATGGTTTAGCAATGATATTCTCAAATTTAGTGGTCCCTTTGAAATCATGCACTCTTTGCTTAATTTCCCTCCCACCCCTTTCCACGTGGTGTGCTGGAGAGGAGACTTGGAGGAAAAAAAGGTAAAGATCACAGGTTGAGATAGGAACAATTTACTGGAAACTGCAATAAGATATGATAATGAAGAGTAACAGCAATAATACTAATGATGGGGGGGGAGGCAAGAAAGATGCAAACGATTCATATGAAAACAACAATAACTGACCACTCTATCAAGCTGCACTAACCTTGGAAGGGACCTGTTCTTCCTGGAAGAGACTCCATTTCCGCCACAGCCGGCAATGATGTGAGATGGTACAGAATAACATCTAGGTTCTAGCCATGCTCCCTCCTGGCTACTGCAGAAATAAGACCCACCATGGAAAGAACCAGGATATAAGAAAACAAATTAAATTCCTGAGTACTGAATCACTTAACAAAACATCACGATTTCCATGGGTTCTTTTGAGGATAGTACAGCATTTTGGCCATTTCAAACCAGATCAAGTTGCATCTTAGTTTACAAGCTGTCGGTCCCGATCCATATTCTTTTTAATAACAATAAAACCATGCTCAGTTTGTCTGGCTTTTACTTTTTATTTTTTGATGTGTCATGAAGACTCAGTTTGGACTGGGTTCTGGATGCTTTCATTACCCTTAAGCACTTTTATAGAAAAAAAAAGTTGTTTAGGTTTAGCAACAACAACATGTTAATAAATGCAGTTTGCCTGCTGTCCATACATCAGTTTTAATGCACAGCTGCAGAGGTTCTCTAAGATACAAACTTAAAAATGAGAAATCATGGAGCACCCAAAATCCTCATCTACTGTAAATTAATACACCACGAGTGTGCTGATTCATATAAAATATCTCTTCCTCATCCTGCAGTTAGGCCCAGAAAGGATTTAAATATAAAGGATCTGAAATTACACACATCCCTCAATTATCTGTTATCTATTGATTAAGTTTGCAGAGAAATAGACTGAAAAGTGGTAGTGATCTGTAATATATGGGAGTATTGGAACAGAAAGTAAATCCCATAAAAGTCTAATGATCTCTAATGCTGGAGGTTACCACTTCTCACTGCCCATACCTAATGATTTTGCTGATGTAGGACACCAAGGGAAAGGCATCAAGTATCACACTACTTGGTGGCCTGGAGAGGATAAGAACAAAAGCAGAAAAAAGAAAAGCTCCTAGAGGAAGAAATTTTCATTGTTATCTTTGCTAATAGAATGTCGTGGAAAAAAGCAAATGTGGAACCTTTGTCCAACATTTATACCTCTAGGTATATAAAAAAAGTAAAAGTAGAGGTTATTTGCTTTCCTAGGAAGTTCCTCTGTGCTCAGAACAGACCAACTGGGAAATGGGATTTCACTGTAAACAGCTGTTCTCAGTGTCTACATTTCAATCACTCTCCTGTTGGTAATACAATACATTCATGTGCCAGCAGAAAAAATCAACTGGTATTACAGTGTGCTTCAGTGTAGCTGCAAAATGGAAACAAGTACTGCAAAATACATATTCCAAGGTCCCTGCAGCAACCCAAATATCAGAACACACATACCAGAGAAGAATATCAAGAGAAGAGGATCTTGCAGGGAAAGCAGGTATTAGAAATGCAAATAAGAGGTTCGTGGCAAAACACCAAACTGATATTTCTCAATAACAGTGAGCACTGCCCTTGTCTCTAAAACACAGCTAAAGTTGAATGAGGCTGAGAGAAAAATTCCCATAATTCCATCTCTGTACTCTCCATCCTTGTCATTTATACTTGCTAAAATAAAGTTTGTAAAAAGTTAAAAAATGTGTTCATTAAAAAAGATGACTCTCAAACATCTAGCCCCAAGTATGAACAAGTATGCTGACTGCATACTTGTCTGTTTTAATGCTGTAGAAGATCAAATTTTCTAGGAAAATGCAAACAACTTTAGCAGCAGGTGGCTGAAGCATAGCCTTCAGAAAGCTGTTAAGAACAATTTTTGTCTGGGAAATAAAACATGGTTGCAAGCTATGTTATTCACACTTATTTATTCAGTGAAATGTTTAATTCTAATTGTAGTTCTGGCTTGGACAGACTTAGAAGAATCAAGTTTTACAAATCCATATGTTTAAGTGACTATAATAGTGGTTGTTCACACCGTCCCCTGTGCTGTTTTTAGGTTATCTAGGTTCTAGCTGGTAGAGGTGAGAGCTGAAACAGAGGAAGGGGTGGGTGAGGGAGGAAGAGGGAGAGAAAGGTACTGGTATCTACAGGAGAGGGACAGCAGAATATAGGGCTACGGATCAGTGGCAGATCAAGCAAACACCGTCTAAAAAAGCTTGAGAGGTGAAGCCCAAAAAGGCCGGATAAAACAGANACCCAGAATTTGTCTTTAGCTTAAGCATTTTCTCTTAGAGAATTCTCAGCGTCGGTATTCTAAGCTAACTTTTAACTCTTAGAGCCTCTGCTCAGCTTCAGTGGCAGCATCATTCTTTTAAACCACCCAGCTCCAGTTAATGGTACATTCAGGCACCTGTAAAATCAATACCCTAATTGCAGGCTGTATTACACCTCAATAAAGATTTCTTTTTTTGTCTCATTAGTGAAAGAGCTAGAAAAAAAAGTACATACATTCTTGTGTTTCTTCCCTGCCCTCTTTGTTCTTTTTAAAAGAAAAATTACCACAACTCCTAGGCAGCTAAAAGAAATTACATCCCTCAAACAGAAGGCTGTTTCTATCAGAGGGTGGTGAGTACACTCATTAGGTGATCAGCTTCCTATCTTCAGAGCGACAATGTTCTTGCCAGTTACTGACATCTGTCAAACCTGAGTGCTGATGATTCATCAGAGCAGGTTAATTTCACAGGAAACGGTCACTCTGAGATTGCTACAACATTAAATGGTAATCTGATTGGGTCAAGAGCCCTTTGAAATGAGGGGCCTGCCTAGTCATTATTGTAGACACAGAATCCTGTGTGAAGGTTTCAAGTGTATTTTTGTTCCAAAGAAGAAATACTTCGTAAATAAAGAAATCACACCCTACATACCCATTACAGATAGCTACATTTAAAAATGAATCCAAAATCCCATTCAGAGTTTCCTGCAGAAATTTGCAGCAAAAGGTACAATCTCCACAGACACCCTTTCTTAGCTAAAATCAGCTGTACCTTTTTCAAAGTTACCACAAGATTTTGTACAGAGGGATTTCTATAGTTGTGGCCATGTCTTACTTTCTTTTGGTTTATTTTTTCACATTAATTACTTCTATCATGGAGGAAAGGGATCAGGTGGGTTATGAACAGACAGGACCTCTGCCCCGCCAAGCTTCTTAGCTGCACATGAGCACTGTGCTGAACAAAGAATCTCTACTCTGCTCCTGGACCAAGGCAGCAGATGCTATCATTTTTAGGACCCTCAGAAAACCTCAAACTTCCAACTTCCTCATCCATTTTCAAATACCCCCCTCACCAACACTTCAGTGCAGTAAGCAGCTAACAGTACACTTTCACAACAATATCAGCTAAAATACAGTGCTATGACTCGATGCTTCACCAGACTCCTTTGGGAATGTGATGTTGGTGGGTACATAGTAAAAAGGCAGATTCAGCTGTTCACACAGACAGAAAACTCTTCAAAAAAACCCCAAAACAACCAGAAAACAAATGCAAAGAACAAAACCAAACCAAACAAAAAAAATATCCAAAACCCCAGCACAGTGGTCCAGGGTTTTAATGCTGAAAAGAGAATATGGAGTCAAAGACTGCAGAGAGAGATGAAAACCATGTTGAGATTTCACTCCACAATATAAAAATATGCAACAGCTGGTGGGACATGCTCCCTCTTTTGTCCCCCCTGCTCATGGTTCCCAAGATGCCCCAGAGAGAGCCACATGGAGACCACAGGAAGGGAAGCAGAGAGAGAGTTTATTAACATGGCTGGGGGTATATATAGGTTTTAGGGGAATCCAAATTACTACCAATAAAAATCAAGGGATAATGACCAATGGGAAAGGGTTAACTAAGGGCCAATAGCAAAACTTAAAGAGGCATTCAAGGGTGAATTCCTTAGGGCTTAGCTACATAGATAAGTGGTGTCTTAAGGGATCTTGGGAAGACGAAGAATGACTAAGTAAAAAAAGACAAGGAATCCATTTTACAACACAGTAAAAGCTTCAGTTTTTAGGGCACTTTGGCTAACTTCTTCATTTTCTTCAGAGACCCATTTCTGACATGATTTTTCCCATTTCTGATACTGCAAGTCCTCTTCCACAAAAATATTTGAGGTACTCTGAAAAAAATACATGAAAATGGCAGTGGTGCAGTTATGCAGCAATTACAGATGATGGCAAGCACTTCTGCTCAGCCTTTCACTCTCCGTACAGGTTGGGATTGAGGTAACAGCACAAGCAAAGACCATGCATTTAAACTCAGATATGGAATGAGCCAAGTTTCCTTTGTCAGTTTAGCTAGATGCACATATATATATATATGCATATGCACGCACAGAGGTGAGACAGCTCATGAACAGTCTTCTTCTCCCCTGTCCCTGACCTCACGTCACCACCTCACCTCCTGAAAATGTGTCCTGCACAAAATGGTTGGCAGAGCATGCAGAATTCTCAATATTAACAAGCCACTTTTTTTAAAGCAGCAGCCTTGGTTTCAGCAGCATGGGTAGTACTTAGTCTTCCCTACAAGTGCTGTAAGAAGTTTAATGTCCTCCAGGAAAAGCAATGCTGCTATCAGTTATATAATTCACTCTGAACATTGCATTTCTAACTATAGACTAATGTGGTGCAAAGTCAACTGTGAGTAGGTAGAGTGCAGAACAGAGCAGAGATATTACCCTGAGAGGCACCATGATAAAGCATCAGATTTTGTCACACCATTTTTTACAACGAATGGTCAGTATATCAAGATGAAGCTTTGAAGAAGGTTTTATATGTTATTGCTCTAGACACAACAAACCACACCATCACAGATACAGTGCTGGGCAAGGAACAGTGACGGGGGCTGCAAACTTCCTTTGCTTTTTTGAATCCTTTTCTAACCCTCCTGGAAAATCATGGAACTTCAGATCACACAAGACACCATGAGTCACAAAGCCACCTTGTTACGGATGTTGTATGCTATGCTCAGATGCTGTATCTGAAAGCTCTGTGCGCTACAGGAAAATGGTCAAGATTTTCTGAGACAGGCTGCAAAATATTCCAGGCTTGATCCACTGACCAACAGAAGAATAACTTTGAATGAGACATGGAAGGTTCACCTAATGCATGACCTCAGAAAATTTTGATCAATTCTAAATTATGAAGTGGGTAGTAGTAACAGTGTTTTAATCATGGCATTTTCACTCCTCATGTAGCTATATTGTAAAAGCTACATTTTCTTTGGGTTTAGCCGTGAACTTTTTAGAGGTATGCAACTGGGCTGATTCATACATCTTGACAGACTTGCAAATGTAGAGCTTTTGTGGCTCTTATGCAGGCAAACAGATAGAATCAACCACATGGAGAGATGTGCTAGGTCTACATGCCTACAATTTTCAAAAGTAACTTCTGGATGTCACTGAAGAAGCTTTGTCAAGAACTGATAAGTTGAATTTTGAAAAAAAGTTATCTAGGCACTCTGTATCCAAATCGATATATTGTATCCAAATACATACTAAGCCGATTTTCCATCAGCTTGATCAAATCCAGTCAGAATTCAACAGATTAAGAAAAATATAAAGGTGACAATACTGGAACACTGCAAAATAAAGATCATGTGAATTTTAATCCCAACCACATACCAGCAGATGTTCCACTCAAACTATGCTGCAAGGCTTAAGTAGTATCTATGGAAATAAACTGTTCAAAGATGGGAACAAGACAGTAGGAAAACAATCTTTCTAGCTATGTCCTTTACAATCTCTTACTATCTTCAGAAATCCTCCCTTCCTTCTTGAGTTGGAGAGAAAACACATGCTGGACGCAGACACTAATAATCTCAAAGATTATTTCAACAAAGACAGGAAAGCATAAGTACAGCAGGAATATCTCAGCAGAAGATTTCAAGTTAGACTGATTTTGTTCTACAGTGATTTGAAGGGTCTATTGAACTTCAGAATCTTTAGAGAAAAAAGCAGTTACCATTACAGCTTTATTTCTTCAAGAAGTCTAGTAATGTTGCTAAAAAAAAAATACAATATTGAAAACCATTCTGTTATAGATAGCATGGCTCAATACATATTCAAGAGGAATCCAGTTTGACTAGACTTCTCTGATGGATGATAAAGGTATCATGGCATAAATTCCACCTCCTCCCCACCATACTTCACCTGAATGGATGCTGTACTGGGACAAGGCTCTGTAATGTGTTTAGAAAGACTGTAAAATAGACTAATGATAGTTTAATTTGATCAGACTTCAGGTAGGATTATGATCAAAGGTAAAATTCTTATCAGCTGATAAAAGTTTACTTCACTGAAGCACATGTGGTAAAATCAGACAGCCACTAATCTGGTTCCATGACTAGAAAGACGAACATTTCAACAACTCTTTATTAGTCAAATAAAAAGGGTGAGAAATCAGGCAGATCTGGTTTGGGATTGGCAGAAGACTGAAAACTGACCTAATACTGGAACTATAGTTCAAAATTTAGCTCTAATCTAAATGTTTCTAAAATAATAACAGAAATTGTACAAAAGTAAATGGCCTGTAATCAAATATGAGTAGCACACAGTGGAGGACTCAAATAATGAGAGGAGACTCCTTTTCTCCACTTGTACACAGCTTGGAATAAGAGTGATCTTGGAATCACATCTGTATCCAAGGGAACTGGTCATGGGTTGTTCAGTTACAAGGTCTTTTTGCATTCTTAAGGAGAATATTCATATAGTTTTGAAGCAGTTCAACATCAGATGGTTGGCAAATAATGTCTGTGTTTGTCACGTGACTTAAAGGTATAGAATGCAATTTTTACAAGTTAAAAAAAAGATGTATTGAAGTCCTATATCAGTTCTGGACAATACACACACACAAAAAGGGAAAGTTCAGTGAGAGCACAAAAGATTAATCTTAGAATATGAAAAAGAAAGGACTTGATTAAGTCAAATTTCAAACAGCCCTTTATCCATTCACTTGGGTACAATTATTAGGATACCATCTCAGGGATCGCATGTACTTCCGTATGTAAAAATACAAAGATCTCATAGGTCATATAAGAGAAGACATGAACAGCTCCCCATCCTTCCCCATGGACAATAATAGCTTCTTATTAAACTGTGCATGAGTTCTCAAACCAAATTCATTTCTCCTAGTTTCTTCATGAATGAAGGAACCTCTGTTTCAGCTGTAGTCCAATTTCCTAGGTAGTTAATTGGCAAATTTAATGCATGTGGTACTCACATATACTTGTAAATCAGCCTTGCTGGTTTGCGCACTTGGTGAGAGAATGGGAGAGAGAAGGAGAATCTACTGTACATTCTCAAAAATAATCGATCTCCTTCCTATTCCCTTCAGTAAAGGTGATTTCTGTAAGAAATGTCAGGTTTCAAAGTTCAGTAATTTCTCTCATTTAAAATACCCTCTTTTTATTGCAAAGTACATTTTCTTTCCCAGATTTTTCCTTACAAAGAAATGAGTATTTTCTGCTCAGACACTAGAATCAAAGCGTTTATGTTCAGGCATAGCTGAAGAATGAAATTTCAGTCAAAACCATACAAATTTAAGAGAATTTTTAAGTGATTGAAAACCAGAGGCTAGGAAACTGCTCCTCAGAGCTAATTATAGCAGTCACTATTGGACTGCTTTGGCCAGTCTTGCCTCAAAAAAGATCTGTTATCTCCTTAGCCAGAATTTCTATATTTGCATACCCTTCCTAGAAGAGGTCAGAGCCATAGAGCCATGTCTCATGTCTTTTTACAAAACATGATTTTCCTTTCTCTTCTTTTGGTCCTGCTTAATGTGACTGTAGGCCTAAAGACAACTTCTGTGATTCACAAAATGGTTAATCCATTTGCAAATAAGATGTGCCCTGGGTGCAGGGTAACCTGAGATGACTCTGTGCAGAGCTGTCTTCAGTCCAGCATGACATATCAGAGAATGTGCAATCCAGTGAAAGCAAAGCTGTAATTCTTTCTGTAGTTACACAGGGCATGCCAGTTATCCCACCAATCTTCTATTATTTCAGCTTGTAGAAAATTTACTGTAAAAACTGTATATTTTAAAAAGAAACAGACTATAAGTCATTTTCATGCACCACTCCATTATTGTAGATAATGAGATTTCACATTTATTTTACTGGTAATAGAATCAGGGATTTAAATGCCCTTGTCAGAGTGTACAATAAAGCTTTGTGAAAATAGGTAGAGTTTTATTACTAAAACCATAAAGCAGAATACTTTTTCTCAGAAAGTTCTGCCACAAACATAGGACAACATGCCAGACAAGAAAATCTGTTTCCTTGTGCCTTAGTTTGCACTCATCTTCATAAAAAAATTAATGGCATGTTATTGCCTGATAGCTACCACAGGATTTCTTTCCCACAATGTATGTATTTAAAACAGATAATAACACTAGAGCTTACAGAAAGACCATGAAGAAGTTCTAGTGCTCTGCCTCTTGTCCAAGCCACTGGGAGGAAACAGAATCCAGGACATGTTTCCAAATGAATTTCCCATTTCCTAAATTGTTTTGTAAGTGATCCTGGTTAGTTCAGAGTCATCCAGCAGATAAAGGAAATGGAAATGGAGAGGTTTGCTGTTTTGCTCTTGAGTAAAGTGAGTATCTACCTCCCTTAATGACTCTAATCTTAAGAGGTAAATGAGACTTTCAGAATGGCATACCTCTAAATATATTGGATAGCTTTTCATGGTCCTTTTTGGTTACACTTCCTTGCCCTAAGAAGTCACCAGTCTGTAAAAGTATCACTGTTCACAGACATAACAAAGTTGGACTAAATTTTATTTCCTTATCTTTCTACATTACACAGGAAGCAGAACAACACAGCTAATTACATATGTAACCGTAGCTGTTTTTGTTCGAAGTGTACTCTAAAGGCTGCTTCAAGGATACTAAAGGCATGTTAGAGTGTAGACAACTGGGCCTTCATCAATGCTAGGACAGCCTGCTCTCAAGACTTCAAAATTCCAATAAATGAAAATAATTTTTCTCTGGAATAAGAATTCTTTCTAAATTTCAGCTTTTAGTCCCAGTAATAGAACTGCTCAACAGAAAAGTTAAGGAGGGGGTATTTAAAAAAATAATAAGAAAAGTGTATAATTTTATATGTTACTTTTTTTCATCAATCAGGTATCTTGTCCTCCAATTTTAAAACACAAGGTGGTGGACATGCCAGGGCACACTGTCCTCCAAACTACTCATAGTAGTTCACATTTCTATTCACTCAGTCTTACTTCCTGGTTTAAGAGTAATGTCTTTCATATTTTTATTTTTAAATCAAAAGGTCAAAAGCTAAATTCATCCAGAATAAAGACCAAAATTTTGTTTGTTTGGTTTTTTGTTTTTGTTTTGAACAGAAAACATATCTACAGTAACAAAACATCTTTTCCCTGTTAGTCACAGACCTGGTTTTAATTATTTTGTTGTAAAACTAATTCTTGCAATCAACTCTCACTCACTTCGGACTTTTCTAATACTATTTTCTCTAACACTGTCCTCCATATTGACTGAAAAAAAGGTACCTTAAGAAACAAATAAATCTGGACACTAGACTATGAACAGTGTTTGTTCTCTGTAATCTGGGAAATTACTCCTCAATGACCACAAAGGCTTATGGCAATTTCTCCAATTAATATGAGAGAAATCTTTGTCTGCATGTATTTTTATGTGAGAGTTAAATAATCAAGATGAATTTAGAGCTAAAGACAAAAGACAATACACAAGGCTTTGGCATACTCTCAGCATAAATGCCAAAGTCATTTAAAATACAAACAACCTCCCAAAATACTCCAAATATTTTTAATGCTGATCTGATATTGCTGTTCCAAACAAAAGAAGTGTTGTGCTTGTTACAGTGTCTCTTTACTTCAACTGAACTTCAATCATGAAGAAGTCACTGTAAGAGAAGTCACATATGGGATTGCATCTCATTGATTCACTGTAAGGGAAAAGACTATTAAATGAGACAAATTCAGCTGCCAGCGCTGAGAATATCAAAGTATTTAAATGACAGCAGAGCTGGAGTTAAAACAGCTGAAACACAAGAGTTTAAGAGATGACCTTCTCTTAAATGGTGACACGATTTGCCAATTATCCATCAAGCTCTGTGTGGGTATTCAACACGTTTATCACATATAAAACCATTCATTTTAATATAGTGAAGAGAGAGGTTTTATTCATTGTGAGCTAGCCTCATTATCCCATTGTGCTTTATTATAGAGACAGGATAGCCACCTTTTAATGTTTCACATCTCATGGCCTTTAAGAATGAGAGATATTCACCTGTCCTAGCTAACACTTTCATAAAAAAAGAGGTCCATTTATTGCAGAGAATTAAATGCATACCAAAGTGAATATACTATTTCGTGATAGGACTACAACACCTATCCCAATTACACTGCACTTCTGGACACAGCACATATCTCTAGCTTAGTTCCAAGGGGCATTACGTCTCCAAGACAGATTCTCTAGCCTCTAAGATTTGTTTCTGTCTGCAGAAAGTTCTGATTTTTTCTTGCCTTAAGTGAGTAGACAGACTGCATTTTGGCAAATGCATTGTAAATTGGTCTGTAAGGAGCCAGTATACATGCTGGAAATAAGCTACAAGGCACTGCCATCATGGAGTCAGACTGGAGCAGAATAATCTGAAAAGAAAGGACAATCAGTGACTACTTCAGGGAAGAAGACATGAGTTTTAGCTCCTCATTTTACAACAACCTCTACAATAAGTGAGTGTTCTTAAAAAATAAAAGACACGTTTGCTTCTTAAATTTCTCTAAAGAATAACTATTTATATATGACTGATAAGGAAAAACAAGATAATTCAGACTAACAGAACTGCTGAACATTGACTAGATAACGATTGTCTTATGTCAACTCAGTCTTACTATAATCAATACAAACACTGAAGGGCTCTTCTGAAGGTGATTGAGATGAGAGGAGAGAAGATGATTCATGTTGAAAGAAGAGAAGATAAAAGAAGCATTGCTAAGATGTGAGGAGGCCAAAGGTCAGGAAGAAATGGGCAGTCTCTGGAGCTTGGAAGGAGAACAAGGATGAATACACACAGGTAAAATTAGATTATGTGATAGTTAGAAACTAAACAAACAGTTGTAGTTCCACCCTGTTATACTCATGCACATTCTCTGAACAGAAGCAAACCCTGTCCAAGGAACTGTCTCACCAGGAATGTAAGAACTGACATGGTGAGAAAAATGCCAAAAAATCTCAATCAAGTGATTGAACAATATAAAAAAAATCATAAAGCTCAGTTTGCATAGCTTTTGACTTAATTGCTTGTTAACAACCTCAACTAAATATTAGCATCCTGAGGTTTGCAGGTTGCCTTAGGAAAACTAGTAGGAAAACAAGGTATTCCAGGGACAGAACAGAACAAAGAATGTACCAAAGGCCCGAAATACAGAGTGTATGCTTAGAAGAATAGATACTATAAAAATGTAGAAAAAGGAAAAAGTGTATCTCACATAGTAAATTTAAGCAGTAGTATAGAAGGCAAAGAGGGAAGAACTGGATGCAAGTAAAATACTGCATCCACTGCTGCAGTGTAAAAATACTGACTTATTTCAAGCTCTTGAAGAGGAAACAAGCATCTCATTTATCCTGGATACATTAGACAAATTTCCCCATTCACTTTCAAGCTGTTAACTCAATAGACAGAGAAAATCCAACAAGACTGATCAAACTCTTACCTTGCTTGACGTAAGGTGGTCCATTGATATTTGCTTTCCTGACTTTGCTATTACTCACGCGCCTAGTACTTCAGTGGCTTGGAGAAAATGCCCTTTCTCCACTTGGCAACATTTCTTTACTTAAAAAACCCAAAAAACAAAACAACAAAACAAAAATATGTATAGTAATATATAACATGGGAATTTCTGAGTTGGAGCCTGAAATATGAAAGCCTGATGAAAATTGAATATTTAACATGAGTAAAGAAAAACAAGAGAAAGAGTCAAGAATAATAACGAGCACTGTTAAAAAGAAATGCAGTCCTTCACTTTTCTCCTCACAGAACTCTAGTCACAGCTATTGAAGACAATTAAAGGCTTCAGTTCAGATAAAAATCTCCATCACTAAATGTTACACACACACACTCAGAGAGGATGAGAAATGATTGCTGCCTCAAGCACTGATGCTCTAACAGAACAGGACAAAGGATGGAAGATAAAATAGGGGCACAGAGGACTTCTTGAAAGATGCTGTGTTCATTATGTACTGAATCAACAAAGGTCTTATATATGCACAGTCTTTCTTTGAAGACGTAGTTCAAGGTGACTGTTTCAAGATGAGTACGTGCTTAAGTGTCTTGGTGGACTGGAGCCAGGTTTCTTGGCAACTGACAGGACTGAACATAGAGGAAGTTTTGTCTGTGACTGTGTTGAGGATGGGCAAAGGAATAATTACAGCCTATTGATTTTATTGATGTGAACCTTAGTATCTCTGCTAATCTGTCTCTTGTCATAGCTACTCATAGGCATATGCAAAATGTCAGGTCTGGGCAGGGCCGCTCCTTTTAATAACCATGAAAAATGACCAAGAAATATGGAATCATGTTATGAAATATGGAAAACCTGCCAGTCACACTTCTATGCTGTACATGTGGCAAAGCACAGAAAAATAGCTCAAATGTATATAATTTCCCTGAAATTATTTGGTATACTTGAAAACACTAAATTGTTAGGTTCCACCATCCAGTCTTGCAAACATAGTTGTGTGGGGTATCAGGAAAGATGGCAGAGAAACAAACTGTCCAGTGGGTGGTATAAATTAGCAAAGAAACATTTTAAAGAGACATAAATATAGAAAACATCACACAATTTTCCTACTTAACTTGAGACTGTCACAAATACTGTTGTATACTTGTGTATTTTCTTAGCTGCACCAGCTGAATTTGAAGAATTAAAATTTCATCCAGGATTCTGTATATATCTGGATTAAACAAAGCACACACAACCCAAGAGACAAAAGAGTAAGGATACATTTGGTGAGTAGGGATTTCCTTAGCATAAACACAAGGTACAGAATACAGTGCACTGGACAAAAGCTGCCCTACAACATCCTTATCCCATCATTGGGGAGAATAGAGGTCAAAGAGAGAGGAGGTGGGGCGAGGAGCAGGGAATGAAGTCAGTTACTTGCAAATGAGCTCACTGTCATAGAATAAAGACTGAGTTTTCATCTACAGAGGGCAGAACATTAATGGCTGGGGTTAAAACTTTACCCATGAAATTTTCATTTCCTCAGGCTGGGCAGAAACAGTTTTTTTCTTCAATAATTCCAAGATTGATTAAAAATTAAAACACAACAAGAACAAAAAAACACATCACCAGTTCTGTGTTGCTTGGCTATGTTGACCCAAATGGATGTTGTCCTCAGGTATTTGGCCCTCTGAAACCATATTTTTCATGAGTCTCTATGTACAGTATGTTTGCATGAAATAATAACTACGAACTGTTACTGAGACATTTTTTTTTCTGTTATAGCAAATTAACAGTAATTAGTCTACCTCTGTATCCCTCTGCTATACTGTTTGTTCTTTCTTGGGGTATGTGTAGCCACAGAGGTCTTCCAGACAACAGGGACTATAACTAGTTTATTGCTGACAGGAGCTTTCAGAGTGTCTTAGCTCCAAAAGAACGTAACACCTCTTAAAGGCTGGACCGCAGCACCTCTCACTCTGGGAAGTACCTCTTCATGTATGAAAAGTTTCATCAGCCCTGGAGGTATTTAAAAGATGTGTAGGTGTGCCTGGGACACACCACATGGATGGGACAGGGTTTGGTAATGAACACAGTGATGCTGCGTTAATGGTTGGACCCAGTGAGCCTAGAGGTATTTTCCAACCTAAATGATTCTATGATTTTTCAGTTTTTTTAGTGGCTACCTGATGAACTTAGTACCTGTCCCAGTATCTCCCAGAAGGGGCACCAGTCACTTTTGCTCTTACCAGAAGTTATTTAGAAAGAACTATGCAAGGAGTAGAAGGACTTGCAGTGGTTCCTTATTACTTAAAAGAATTGCATGATTACATGAGAGAAAAAAAAATGGGCACAATTAAAATAAGTAGCTAATGGGAAACTTACATATCAAAAGAAAACAAAGTCTCAGCATTAATTTTGCCTGAATAATACTATTGCCCATGCAATTTTTAGATATTATCTTTTTATTTTCTGTCTTCTGAATAACAGTGATGCCACAGACCAACTATAATGGACTCAAAGGACTGAGATTCTTTTCTTTATAGTTCTTTCCTGGGACTTTTCAGAATTTGTATTACTTCTCATTTTTAAGAGTGGCTTTGCTTAAATATCAGTTCATAAGAAGCATGCTTCTCTTCACCTCCATGCACAGTTCACACTGGGACAGGAAAAGAAATGAATGAAAAGCATTGTGAGACCCACTCGCACTAAGAAAAAGAAGGTGAAAGGAATAATATATATGTCCCTGAAGGAGAGAACCTTGTTAGAAATAAAGATGAAAAACCAGAGTAGATTTCAAAACTACTCAAATATACAAGACTGCTTGTACTAAAAATGAGAAGGAACACACTCCTAAGTTTTCATACTTAGTTTTACTTTCTCTTTCAACTTTGCAAAAAGTTCTCTGCAAGTAGAAGTATACGTTTCTAATAAAAGAAATGCATTTAACGTTAACAATGTGCCTTTCAGCTGTGGCACTCAAGTTGCTTCACAAAATGTGGTTCTCACAGTTGTTTATGGTCAGATGAACAGGACAGTTTAATTAGGTCTATCTCACTCTAGTAAAAAAGAGGAAGAGAAGTTGAAGCCATGGTCCAAACACTTGTGTTAAGTGGTGACGAATTTCATAGATGCTGCTACAAACCTAGGATTTTAGGCACAATTAAAGAGGCTTTAACTATAGGGACTTTCTAGCAAACCTAATTGGGGTCATGGTGGCAAGGAAGTTAACATGCAAGGCTTTTGACCTGTGGTCCTTTGCTCTATATAAGGCAACCTTTCAATAGGTACTTGCTCTAGACTTCTGACCTCCATTAAATCTCATGGGTCAAAAGAATGATGAGCCTGAGTTAATTTAGGTCACCAGGCTCACACTGTCACTGCTAACTACCATTCCTCAAGACTATAACTCTCATGCTGATATTCTCCTGTTGGTGTTACCCATAGTCAATGCAGGAGAGTTTCAAGATCACCATGCTTCAATTGTACTCTTCTTTCCTGACTCAGTACAGGAGAGGAACATTGCATTCTGAAGCCATGTTCCTGCTCTACTGTGCATTCCCTGGTCACTGAAAAGCTAACAGCCAAAAAGGCTTGGATACACCCTTTTTTCTTGTGGGCAATGCTACTCCATCCACTGAGTCTGTTTGAGCAGGGAAATGCAATGGAAGAACATGAAGGGTAGCTCTGTCTTCCCCATCTATTATTTTAACAGCAAATTTAAGATGACCTAGAGTCTCAAACATATGTCTCTGACAAATATTCAACAATTTCTACAGACCTCAGAAAAAGCTTCAGACACTACCCTGAAACTCATGAAGTAATGCTAAAGAAACCCAAAAAAACAGAAAAGAAAGAAAACCAAGGTTCTACAGCATTTCTCTTCAGTCACACATTACTATTGTATTACTGCTGCATTTTCTTCTCTTTAATAATGCTTGTCAATAAAGAGGTCTAGGACAAATATTTCAAGGAAGAGCATCAAAATTTAAATCTGGTTCCTTTATGTTAAGACAAGTTTATTTACAAAAAAAAAAAAAGGGATGAAAAATAAAGTCACTCATTTTTTCCCTGTCAAATCTGACTAGGCATT
Organism: Campylorhamphus procurvoides; assembly: GCA_013396655.1. NCBI lineage: Eukaryota > Metazoa > Chordata > Aves > Passeriformes > Dendrocolaptidae > Campylorhamphus > Campylorhamphus procurvoides. The sequence goes on along the minus strand of WBMV01005349.1, from coordinate 40,089 downwards.
TTTCACAATCCTTCGCATACCGAATAAGATGAGAAACATGATCTTAGCATTGGTTCCATCCTCTAATGCAGGAAATTTGGATTTTTACACAGGCAGAGATAGAAGAGGCAGACCAAGGATTTTAGTGTACAAATATTTATACTCACAAGTCAAATACCCATACAGTCATCTACTACACAAGGCAGTATCTCACACTGTATTTCATTGCCTAAACAGCTAGAAATTGAGATCAGACTTCTCGCAGGATTAAAAGTGTCCACTGAATTTGTCCGTATTTAAAGTACTAGAAAGGCAGATAAAAGTTTGAATGCAATGAGACTGTAAAGAGAAAAGAAAATCAGAGAAAGGTCATTGGAGGGTAGCAAGCAAGAGACTAAAGACAGCTTGCAGTACAAGAAGTTCATTTAAACACAGTAATCTGAAAACAGGCACAACAGGAGACGATCTATATTATCTTTTATTTGCTGAATCTTTTTACTTTTACTACTGCCAATTTCTCCCCTGCAGTTTAGACCTGGCAGCTAAATCTCTGTTGCTTTCCAGTAGCTTTCAGAAAATAGATAAGGAACCAAGCTAGCAAAGAAATAGGCTGAAATACTCACTCTCTGTTCAAGTACAGTGAGTGAATCTTTCTTTACAGCATCATCTAGAGACTTGGGAGCTCTTGGCAGCACAAATCTTACACTGACCTAAAAATGTCCAAGTCTATGACTCTCATAAACTTCTGGATAATGTTTTCCTAAGTTATTTTATACTTTTCAGCAGTATGGTGTATATCTAGGGAAAATAATGAGACTTAGTTCATGCTCAGGCCCCACAGAGGTGATACTCTCTTGATATGTGAGACTCTGGAGTAGTTCAGAACTTGCAGAGAGAAAAAGGAGGAAAAATCTCTAGCTATTATCTCAATGGCACAATCATTCTGCAGAGAAAGACCCAACATATTTTGCAAGAGAAATTTTACACAAAAGATGCTTAAAAAAAATCCAACACATACAGACTATTCTGTTGCTGTGCATCTGTTGACAGACTTTTATTTTTCATAGAAATAAATGTCTAATAAGCCCAAATGTTCTCAAGCTATTTAGAAATATTTTCCTCACACCCTTTTTAGAAGTAACTGCAGCATTCTGTGTGGACTATGAAACCAATCTTTTTAAGCTATTGGTGTCTGTGTTTGAATCAAGTTATTTTTGCACTTTGTGGACTCTGCTTTAGGGTCTTAAAAATAAATCAGCAATGCACTCTTCAGACCTTACACCTTAGAAAATAGTTGAAATAGTGTGAAGAGGAGAAAGAATTGGAGAACAAGGATTGTGTAATATGCGCTTGTGATCACTGACTTTAATGGGAGTGTTACCATCGTTCTAACTTTATAAAAAACTAAACTTTGAGCCTGTATCCCACTGTCCATCATGGTGCAACACTGCAAAGCAGAACATAGCTTAGAGCTCTGGAAACTTTGTCTCTTCTTTTCTTCCCTAAGTTTTGAGTTACACTCTTGCTAAAACTACTAAATTTTACTGTTGTCCCAAGGCAAAGTCCAAAATGATGTCCAGCCTTGATCTTCTCACCAGTGATTTTTGATAGTGCCTGGCAGCTGAAGTGCTCTAATTTCAACAATTCTGGTCTCAGACTCTGGCTGATGAATGGTTATGAGTACTGCTTGCTGCTTTTCCTTCAAGAATTTCCTCCTATACCTTCCTTAGCAATAAGGATATGCCTACGACTTTCTGTTCTGTTGGAGGCGGGCTTATGGAGCATGCAGACGATCCAATATGGATTAACTACAAAGCTCTCTTTATTAATGGAGTTTCGACAATTATAGTATTCTCTAAGTGTACGTGCATTAACATTACTGGTGCTCACATACATAAACAATCACTCATTGGCTATAGGCTACAAGCTACTGTCTCTGTACTTTTCTGAGTTCCCACAGCCTGCAGGTGCTTATCTTCACAAGCACAGAGCAGACTGGCCAAGGTCATACTCCTTCTCTGTGAAGAAATCCACAGCCTGTTGATTTCCTACACTGTTCAAATGCTACTCTTTCTTACTGAGGTAGTTCTACCCAACCCTTAAAACAAAGTTTACAGATAGCTTTTCATCCCCTGTGATCAGAGTCCCAGACTTTCATCTATCTCCTCGGTCTCTCTCAGCACAAAGAGAAAGAATGTTTTATAGAGTGCCCTTACGTTCTCTACTTACTATTTTGCCATCCTTGCAAAGGAAGGCTCAAAATTCCTCATTCTTAAGCACAATCCTCTGTGTGCATTTATTCTGAAACACAAGTTGTTTTCCATCTTTAGTAATTTTGCCTGTTATCTTTATAGAGTCCATCCTGCTACCCTACTGATTATTTTGGTAAAAGCATGGGATAGGACTCTCATTCTCTGACCAGCTATTTACATAAGAGGAGAATTGGAACTTGAGATGATCAATCATTTCTCAAGAAAAGTTTAATCCAGTATAACAGAAAATTTCACAGGAACACAAAGCTTAAATTCTTCTCTCAAGCAGGAGAGACTAGACAAGAAAGATCTGCTGTTTTGCACACTTAAAGAAATTAAAAAATCTTGAAAGGCTCTCTACATGACTCAAAAGGCACAAACAGTACAGCTCTTTTAATCAAAGCTTGCAAAAATTTCTTCGCATTCTAGCCATCAAATCATGATCCCTTTAAGAGCAAAACTTCCAGAAGCTTAATGAGAGAGTGGGGTTTTTTTTCAACATTGCTGGAATAGGTATGCAATCAACTTCAAAACAAATTTAATTCAAAGAGTAATTCTGAAAGCATATTGTTACAAAGGGACCAATGCAAACACCTACTGAAGTCTGAAGGAGCCTTTCAATTGCATAATTTTTAAAGACCATGACTTAATGTGAATTCATTACAAGCTTTGGTCTTAACTTAGGAAAAAACTTCATGAAATTATAGAAGAATAATGTAATGACATAAAATCTGAACAAGACTTAACATAACCCAAATCTTCCACTGTCAATATAATCATAATCCAAAATAAAACTGAAGTTGATACTGCTATCAGTCTAGGGGGAAAAAGACATAAGATTATACAGGTAAGAGCACTAAACTAAAGTGGTTTCATTATGCAATACTGAAATTTAAAAGGCTGGTTTCATTTGATTCATTGGAATTTAAGAAGAGAAGACTCAAAATATTTTATGTGTTTTTTATGATAGCAAGTGCAAAGTAAAACAGTATCACTTTCACAATAAGCTTTCCTAAGTAAAAGTCAATTGGACAAATGTAAGTTGATCAGTTATTTACTTCAGAGTTGAGGAGGAATAAGTAAAGACAGCAGTAATAGGCACCTACAGAACCTATTTCAAATTTTCTTGTGCTATAGATTTCTTTAGTAAATCAGGTTTTTTCCCCCTGCATTGTAATAGCTCTAAATCCCAGAAAAGTGTTTTGTAAACGGGTCATTGCATTAGATCTGCAAGCTCAATTAGCTTCTCTACCATAAGGCTGTGAAAATCTACAATAAAAATGAAACAACTCTAGCCCATTAGATTAAAAGTAACTATAAATATTAAGTGCTGCTGTAAATTCAATCCACTTTTGGATGTGTAATCTGATTTTTGAAGCCTTGTTTAAGATTTAATTCTCAAAGGATGTTGGCATGTTTTCTTGTTACAGAGTACTAATACCTCATGAGAAAACATTTAAAACATGAATTGAGGGAATATCTATTAGTAATAGACTACAGCTTTGTTCACACTCTATTTGCATGTTTTTATTCAATTTTTCATTGTGTTTCTCAAAAAGTTATTTGTTTTGAAAAAGAAAGCGAACTTGGGATGTAGCAGATAGAATTTCAGTAACGAAATACAGCACTTTAAATGGGTTCCTTATAAAACAAATGTGGATCCACATAAATTCTAATAAGGCAATTTTGATTAATAAAACACCTCTGTCAAATTAATTCTTCACATTTAAGTGCAAAACATTACTGCAAAATAAGATGAAGAAAAACAAAAGAAAATTGTTTCCTTCCTCCATTCCTATGCCCTCAGTGATTCTGCAGTTCTGGAATCTGCTCCCTTTGTAGAAAACCTTATGAAAGTAGTGGTACTTCCTAATGAACCAGAACAAGCTTCTCAGTAAAATTCTGGGTAGGCTCAGAGAAGGAGACATAAAGACACAATATATATGTTGTAATACCATTTACAAAGTTGTAAACTTCCACCTCAGAAGTGTACTAAAACCCAGGAAATTCAGCCTGTTGTATTTGCTGGATTTGCTCATGAACACGAAGGCCAGCATATGTATAGTCATACATATTTAAATGGCAGCCCTATCTGAAAAAATGTATATAGTTCCTGTGACTTTCAACCCCGTTCAAAGGGCTAATCAAGGAAACCGTCAGTGTGCAGCATTAGTATTTACCTTTAGGCAGAGGTGCAGAAGACACACAGACAAATATGAAGGTACTACTTAATGATCCATGACAGAGCAACACAAGCCAGATTTGGTCCAGGTGTGACATAGCCTTGTAAAAAGAGAGGGACATTTCGCAGGGACAGTGACTCTTGTAACTGTATGTTTTCTAGACAAGACTAGCTCCCATACAGCTTATTCACAGGGAAAATCTGCCTGCTCTGACGTGCCCTTTGCCAGTGTCACGGACTTGTTAGTACTGCTTCCCTATTTGTCTAAATCCTTGTACCATGCCCATCACTGAAGTGGCCAGACATACTCTCTTGCTACAGATAGCTGTTCTGTGGCACTTGTGCTTTAAATTTGTCTATTTCATACAAGGTGAGTGGTATTTAAACATCTCTGTCCCAAAGCTTCAAAACTTACATGTACATCCCTTTAAGTTTTGTTACTGAGGATGAGCTGGTAAGGATTCTGTTTCCCTCTCTGTTCTTCTCTCATGAATAATAGTGACAGCTGAAAGCAAGAGGCAGAAGGCCACACAATCAAAGGGCATAGCAATAACACTACTGTTGCCCTGCAATTCGCAAATAATTTATCTTTCAACATTGCAATCAGTTTGCAAATCCAATACTATACCAGCTGCCTAGGTTACAGATATTCAGGTAGGTTTGATCTGACTGAGTAATGCCCACTCTCCAAAAAACTTTTTCTAGTTCTGAGAGTAGACAGACCACTAGAAAATTTGGTATTTTGTCTTCAAAGACCATGTCAATGTATTTGACTGCAAAGAAATAACTTCTGTGCAAGCATTGCTGTCTGCTGGGTTTGAAAGGTCTGAGTGCTAACGTTTTGCAACTGTTAAAAAATGGAATGCATTTTTCTACATACTTTATAGGCTGCTTGTCAATGTACTTCAAAAAAGACAAGTGGAAAAATATATTTAATGATGTTTTAAAAGCATCTTCTTATGGGCTTGCTGAGATTGACAGCTCTGAAGAAAAAGTACCATTCTTCATTTAAAATTAAATAGAATAACTTGGAATATCTGAAATTGTCAGGAGGCTTTTTGAAAAGATGTCCTTATGCACGCAACTGCAAGTCCATCTGTTGTTTTAATTTGCCTCTCTAATAATTCCCTGGAGTTTCACTTGGTTTCAATGTTAGAATAAACAGAAAGGAATAAAACCATGCATTCTTTAAACAAAATTTATCAAAAAATACAGTTCTGTGCATTAAGTCTTGCCTGTGTCAACCCCGTTTCAAGTTTTCCTGTTTTCATTAACATTTACAGAGTGCCTATTTAAAGAAAATGTGTTCATTCGAACAGTCGCTCTGACTTAAAGAGGCCTTTATACAGTATAGAATTTAAAAATAATTGAAGTATGCAGCTTAGTTAAAACAGGTAGCTGTATAAACCATATCATCTATTTGTAGTTCTGGATATTCTTATATTGTCACATTTTCACTAAACACGTATTTCAACTTTCCAAATAGCTGACAAGAATGATATTTTACTAGTTCCAAAATAATAATAATAATAATCCACAAAAAAATAAAGGCAATTTGTTTACCTGATTTCAAGTAATTCTATTTATTTGGATAAACAAAGATAAACAAACACACTGCATATTAACTATTTTGCTAGCACTGATGCAGGATTCATCCTGCTGTATACCAATTAGCAAAATGAGAAACCTCCTACATCTTTTTCAAAGTCTGAGAAAATATAACTAACTCTTCCTCAGTTTTAGAAACACTGAGGATCCAGGACATTTCTGGGCTTATTTAAAGGAAAGTTTTTGATTACATTTAAATAACAATTAAAGGGACAGTATAAACTGATTTTTTATGTTACATGAACTGATGATTTACATTATTCTGCAGCTAGAAATAAGATCAAATATTTGCTTCTAAACTATCTACAGCATGACAGTCTAAACAGGCAAACCCAAAATTTTTCAAATTTTGCATCAAACCTAAATTATACTATTTGTGTAGATGAATTGGATGTTTCAAGCTGAAATCAAATCCTGATCTTTGAAATTGATAGAAATGCACTGGAACAAATATTTCAGAGGCATATACATGCAAATGGTATCTTGCATTGAGTATCATTTCCCTCTGTTAAAATTGACATTTGGAGGGAATATATTGGAATTGGTTCCTAAAATTTTGTACTAAAACATAGCTTGCCATTTTTTCCACATATTAAGGTCAGTTGTTTTTGTAACTGACTAGAAACGTCCTACAGAATCCAATGAAGGAGACTTCCTTCTCACTCAGATATCATACAAAATTTACTAGTACAGATATGCCATTAAAATCTAAAAAGGGATAAAAAAATATAATTAACTAGGCATGTTTATTTATGTTTATTTTTATACCCATTTTCAAACTCAGGCTAATTTCTGAGGAGTCATTTTGGATTTTACCTGCTCATTTCCACAAGCAATGTTGCTGACTTAACATGTGCCCTCGTTGGTTTTATCCGGTATCCACAAGAGGTAATGGTGAAACTCCCACTACATTTAGAAGAATCTGAATTGGCACTCCAGACGTCTCAGCATGTGGCTATTCAGTTTCACCTAAACAGGGACATGATGGAAATAATTCTATGGAAAAGTCAAAACATATTACAGACATGTGCCTGTGCTGTGATTGTTTCCATTATCTACTCCATAGTTGAACTTTCACCTAGTAGAAACTAGGCACAATTTTGGCATAAACTGCAGATTAAAAGATTGGAGAACAAGTCTCTGATTTGAGGTTGTATTAAATCTCTTCATTTACTTAAAACACACAGGGATAGGGGATTTATTAGTTTTATTCTACATGTTAAGGAGGACAGGAATGTGTTTACTGCACACTAAAGGGCAGTTCCTTCTCCAGGTTTTCCTTTCAGGTTCATGAGCTTCATGAGCATAGAAGTTGCCTTTCTCTCACTTGTGTAGAGGCCACAGACAAACTGATTCTCCAGTCTTCACCTGTGCTTGCTAAAGAGCTTGCACATCTGTCTCTCCTGCCACAATACTCATGGCAAACTGTTAGCTCCCGCTGACAACACTGAGAAGGTTTACTACTATAAAATAGGAAAAAGGCATGATGAACAATCCAAATATGTTTTTAGTAGCCCAGACTATTTTAACCCAAAGGTGAGAGTGAGGCAGCTCAGTTTGTTCACAAGGAGTGCTGCTAATGTCTCACAGATGTCTCACAGGACTAAGACAAAGAAGGGACACAGGAGCTGGATGTGGCTCTGTGGGCAACAACTTTTTTTGGTGATGCAGCTATTTGAAAAGGTAATCCTAGGGAGTAGTACAAGCCAGGAAGAGATTGCTATTATTTTTGCATTACTTATTTTTACAGCAATGCTTACAGTCGTGCCTGATTTTTTTTCATTTCTATTGAAGCCTTCCTTATTCAATGCCAGTATGACTAAAATACATCCTTTCATATTGTTTTAACAATAGATTGCAATCCAAGCACCTTGCTCTTCAAAAGCAGTGCTTCATAACTGCATTAGTTTTTCCATCCAGTATCACCACATTCTACTGACTCTGTTTAAATCCTTCTCCCAACCTCCACAAGGTAAAACTGTTAAAAACTGTGAATGGTGAAGTATGTCAAAATGGCAGGCAGTCCAGCATGGCATACTTACTCGAGCAGAGATGCCAGCATGGACTCAGGCTGGATTCCTGCTTTGAAAGGCACAGACACTCTGTTCTCTGCCAAGTGATGCCAAAACCTACATACCGATGTTCAAATACAAGATTTCATCCCTTCCTCCCCTACTAGACCTTGGTCACCTGTGGACCTGCTCCATTTGCAGATACTAAAGGAACAAGGCTTTTAAATGATACCTGAAGCAATATGCTGCACACCTCTAGGTGCCCAAACACATAGGGAAGAGTTAACATACAGCTGCCCAAGAGAGATAAGCGTGATTCCTGAAGTCAAAAGTACACTATTGTGACTGTGACCAACATGGCTGCTTTAGTTTATCAGAGAAAATAAAAGAGGCTAATAGAGTTGTGGGAAAACCAACATGAAAAGCTGAAATAGTGAGGGGAAAAAAGAAAAATTGCACTTCTTCCACTAGAAGGGTCTGTTCAACTGTAGTCTGCATGAGGTTTCACTGAACTCCTTAAAAAACACAGGTTGTTACTTGCTGCAGAGAAATAATCAAGGAGTGCAAGACGGGAAGGCTAAATTCAAGTTCTGTTTTCCCTGCTTGCTTCTGAAGCTGCATGCTTATTTGGTACCTCTTATGGGCTGCTGTGACTAATGACATAGTCAAGGATGTAAAGTTCTTTGAAGACCTAAACCCAGCATGGATCCTGCTAAAAAACACATACATCTTTCCCTCTCTGGGATTATGCAACATTTTGCACATCCCTAAGGCAAATGAATACTCAATTTTAACAGTGGCAATGTATTAATTTTAAAAATCACTGAAGTGTCTCTGGCTAGAGGGAGTCCAGCCTAATCACTAACACTCATTGCCTCAGGGAGGACTGAAGACTCTAGTTCCCCAATATTTCTGTATTAAATCTTTTAAAAATATATAAGCCCTAACCAAGAGCAAAACAAATCTCTAAATCTCTTGAATATTCTTCCACCGATGCAAAATCCCTGCAGCCAGAAATATCCTTTAGTTGTTAGTTATGCTGCTATTAACTATGAAAACACCCACTGAATAAGCAGTAGGTTGCAGACCTGACAGAAGAAACAAAAGCTTGCTACACAGACGCACTGTATGCCAAGTAAAAATCTTCAGCACTGAAAATGTTTCTCTTGTTTTATTGGTTTCATTCATCAAGAACGTTTTGCCAGACTTTCATGTTCTTTTGGGACAAATTCCAGCACTCTGTCAGCTGCTGTCCTGATGGGGGCCCAGCAGACCAGCAAGTTATGCTGCATCATGCGCAGAGAGTACTTAAAAGGGACTTTCAAACCAAATAAACTTTGTAAATATCATGACTAAGTTTAAATTATGTGCTTGGTGAATTCAGTCCTTTTTGTTGGATCTAATCTAAAGAGGATTTTTTTCACTCTCCTTTCCTGAAGGATTCATTTGCCCCTGCTGCTTATTACTTATCAGAAGTCATTTTCCATCTGTGACATCCAGATAGGCTGTTGCTGTGGAAAAGATTATGAAGCTGAAAACAAGAAAGCTGATTTGCATTAAGAAGTGAGTTTCAAAGAGTGCAACTTCTGTTCACAGAGGGACCTAAGACACGTTTGATCAGGCAGAGATAACATTACAGGAGAAAACGAAGAGATTTACTTGAGTGAGACCTTTGCTTTTTTACATAGTGTGTTGATTGATATCACAAAGCAAATTTTAAAATCAAATTATTAAAACTATTCTTTTCAAACACTCCTTTCCTGAATGTTCTTCTTCAGATTATCTTTCTCTTTTACTGAACTCGGGAATAACAAATTTCCTACTGCCCACATGTGGTTCACTATAGCCCCATTAAGTTAAGGGAAGCTGTAACACTTTATCAAGTAAAAGATCTGAATTTCTCCTTCAGAAGAGAAATAACATGGCACATCAGGAAAAGGAACCTCTCTGAGCCAAAAGGATCACTTGAGTGAAATCAGCCCTTGGTGTAATAACAACTAAGTGTAGACGAGTGTAGATGAGTGTAGCTAATAACTGCATTGCTTCATGGCATTTACAGCTAACAAGTAACAACTGTTAATTGATTGGAGCACAAGATAAAAGTGTTTATAATTAGACCTAACAACATCCACGCAACTTGATTTGAGATGAAAGCTTTGTCTTACCTCTGAATTCTCCTTTGGCAATACATAGCACTCCAGATGTCAGGCTTAGCAATAGAAAATTCCGCTGGGGTGGGGAAGGGAACAATTTATTACCCCTTAATACAGGAATTGCATGGGGATGCTTTGTTGCTTTCCTTTTTCTGCTTTTCTTAGTTGAGGAAAGAAAGAAAAGCTAATTACCTTTGAAGTCTATCTGTACAGCTGGATTTTTCTATTCTTTGATCTATCACAGGTTCCTCTTCCTGATATTTAGTGCATTGCTCAGATCCAGAAAATTCAAATGTGCCTCCAGAAGTCAAACAGGCAAAGCCTCTGGTAGGTCCTTCTGCCTCCTAAGTTAACAGTTTGCCTGCAAGATGATGCTGGGTAACTGTCTGTATATTAAACAGGTCTATATAGATGAGTGGCTGCACCAAACAATATATTTGATTGATAAAAAATTACTTTCATGGTGAAGGCTGGTGTCCAGCAGCATAGGCTGCTGTCTTAGTTGAGATCCTCATGAGCAAATATCACCTAGCAGTTAATTCATGACAGGTGTAGTCCAGGAAGATGCAGGTAGCTCTGCTAACTTGCTTTTTCTGGCACCTGCCTCTGAGGCTTCAGGAAGAGTTTCCAGAATTTTTTAATTCAGCCTTAGTTTTTGTTGTGCTCATACAGCAGAGCAGTAATCAACTCTACCACTTATTTATTCATTTACACTAAAAAGTGATGAATTAAAAAAACATTTAGTGGCTTAATTATTTTATTTTCTCTTCCCTTTCATTATCTTTGTTCATTAAAACTAATATTCCTTGATTATAATATTAAAGCAAGATGCAACATTAATTTTACAGTGGTTTTCCTATGAATATGATAAATTAATTTATAATAGACCTAGCCCATTTTAATTTTAAACAGCATATTACAACATATCTTACTGGATTCATCATTATATCACTGTCAGTTAACATAAAGTAGTTTTGAATTTGCTTGTTAAGCTTAAATAGTAACCTTTGTCTATACTGCTGACCTTTTCTTATCATGTCCTATAATTTTGCCTTTGTTCCAGCATTTGGAGGTTCTTCTTAGAATGTTTGGTTTGCATTGGAAGGTCAGAGGCTATATTTCTTCAGGAGGTTTTAATCTATGCTCTGAAATTCTTTATTGAGTATAGAGGAGATGGACAATGTCTCTCAGGGATTTTAGAACTACTTCAATAAACCGAATATTTTTCTGTAGTAATTAAATAGTGGAAAGCTGTGGATTCTGGGCCTACAGGTTTTGCCACTGAATTCAAAGACACAGGCAAGCAAATCAAATGAACACTATGCCCCAGAGCAAAGGGATTAAAACTCAAGAGCAGAAAGTCTCCTTTGCCTTGAACCAGTACAGAGTACACATCTGTTGACTGTTCATCACTACCTGCGAGACTTGCTTGACTCCTCAACTCTCCTGAGTTCTCTCCCTCCTCAGAGCTAGAAAGCAAGAGCATCACCTGTGTCCAGTGTGTTATGCTGCAGGCTGTCACACAGCTGCATGTCACAATGTGTCTACTGGCACATACAAGCAGCATTAGAAAAGAGTAATCTTAAGACATCAGAAATCAGTGGCTGTTTTTTACCTGCTTTTCATCAGTCCAGAGGAGCGTGGTCTTCAGTGCAGTCACCTCATGGCAAAAGAACCTTCCAAAAGATGGGCTCAGCTTGGCTGCCATTAATAAAAAAAGTAGCCTGCTCACAAGTGTCAGGATTTGCAGTCGGGAAAAAGGCATTAGTGTAACTAAGTGAATGCTTTTTAATACAACAAACATTTTACCTCTCTGCAAGCCTGTCCTAGTCCTGAAAGCTAACCATCATGCAATGTGACACAGTGAAAAGGGAAAAATCCCTCTAAGCTGAAATGTGGTGGTAAAGAGAAGGGTAGGAAGGGAAGTCAAGGCATTGAAGGTGTCTTTTTCTTCCTTCATTTTACCTACAATTTTTACTAAAAATGTAATAGAATTGCAGATAAAGTTCTGTAATAAAATTACAAGTGCTTATTTGATCTGCTAATCGCTTGCTTAATGCATGTACATATTGTTTTAAATCTGAAGTAGTTATTACAGTCAATACTGGGTTAACTGCTTGAAAGTTTAAAGGCCAGTAGTACTCAGGAAATCAGAGTTGAAGAAAGTATGTTGGTTCTCTATTAATGAAACATAACTTCCGAGCAGAGCAGAAAGCAAGAATGGACTGAAAATCCCACAGAGGACATTAGCCTGGGCTTTCTGCTGATGTGGAAGACATAGTGAAAGGGATGGGCTTACTGGACTGCAGCTTGCTCCAAGATTCTTGGTCGCAGAGTCTCTTGTCCTCAGCCTCTACAGATGACAGGCTGGTAATTTGTGAAGCCAATACATTATAGCTTTGATTATAATAAAAATGTTTAATAATGTCAACATTCAGCACTTAGAATGAATTTCATCAGCATTACTGTGGACAACTGAAGACTAAGTGCAGCAAAAAATGGCACTTAAATTGCTAAGTCATCAAAATCTACTGTTGACTTCAGTTCCTCCAGGAATATCAGCTATCCCAAGCAAAGGTGTCTTCAAGCAATTTGCAGAAACTGAGTAAATATATAAACAGAAAACAGGTATATAAAATACTTTTCTTCTCTTTTATCTTTTTCCCACCTTCCTCTCCAACCCTGCCAATCAAAAGACCATCAGCAACAGCCACATGATATGCTGTGTGCAAGGCTTTTTGCAACTCGCTCCCAGAAAAGAGCACCAGGGTTGGTAAATTAGAGATCACAGATATTTCAAAGGGCTGGGGACAGGCCCTAAATAAGAATATTAAGATAAATAGAATAATTTTGCAAAGTACAACTAGGGAATAACGTCTTCCAAAGATCCCATCTATGCCTAGAGGTGTACGGGCCAGAGGTAGGGGAGACATTGAAGGTAAGGTTACTAAGTTCTCCAAATCAATCTCTGTTCTAGAACTTAGTAGAAAAAAAGTTGTAAATCTACGTTCAGCTTTACAGAGAATTATTTGAGATTTTATATACAAACACATACACACACACTGACAAAATACACACCCACTTACAGAAGAAAAGTTTCGGCATCTAGCAAGAATTAATCACTTCTAGAGAGAGATCTTATTCAAACAAAGGACTGTGATTAGAATTAAGATAAAGTAAGATGTAAATAATCAGAATGATCTGGCATTGAAATCAAGATTCCCAACATTAAAAGAGGTGAACTGTTAATCACTTCATATGGGAATATAGTGGTAAATTGATGAATAGCAGAAATGACTAAGCTCAAATCAATCTTTTCATATGTGAAAAACCACTTAGCACTTTAAAAGAAACCTCATTTTTTTTTCTCTAGCCCAAAAGCTCTGAGTGCCATGAACAAAGAACACAGGCAACATCCCTCCACTGCTCTTCTCTCCCCTGCTTACACCCCTTCCACAGGATCTTTTAAGCCTTTCAGCAGTAAAAACTCTAAATGCAGGATAGACTGTGAGATGATGATTCCAAGTCCTTCAGAAACTGGAGATCCAGAGTAAGACTGTCATATGTTAGGTTAATGACATCTATTAAACAGGTCTCATCTTCTGTCATATATAGAAAAGGCAGGAAAAATCCCAAGAATGAATCCAATTGTATATATGGACCTTTTTGATTCTTGAACTCCTTGTTTTTTTAACTGTGGCTATCAGCATTTGTATTAGACTTGAAAAATGAGCTTGAAGAAGGGCTTTTCCCTCTCCCAGCAAAGCTCACAAGTGGTGAGCGTACTGAAAAAGATGAAAATAAATAATATTGACACCTTTCTACACGCTTTGTCTTGGTGAGCAACACTACTATTTATGCCACAATATTAAAATTAGTTGTGGTGGTTTGACTGTGGCTGGACACCACATGCACAACAAAGCCACTCTATCCCTTCCCTCTACAGCTGGACAGAGGAGATAAAATATACGGCTCTTGGATTGAGATAAGGATAGACAGAGGTCACTCATCAATTACCTTCATGGGCAAAACAGACTCAATTAGTGGAAATTTGTTTAACTTATTACAATCAAATCAGAGTAGGGTAATGAGAAATGAAAATGCAAGCCTTAAAACATTTTTACTCCATTCCTCATTCTTTCCTGGGTTCAACTTCACTCCCAATTTCCCCGACTTCCTCCCCACTAGCAGCACAGGGGAGTAGGGAATGAGACTGTGGTCACTTCATCACATGTCGCCTCTGCCGCTCCTTCTTCCAAGGGGAGGACTCCTCACATTCTTCCTTTGCTCCAGCATAGGATCCCTTCCACAGGAGACAGTCCTTCATTAACTTCTCCAACAGGAGTCCTTCCTATGGGCTGCAGTTCTTCAGGAACTGCTCCAGAGTGGGTCTCTTCCCCGGGATGCAGTCCTTCAGGAACAGTCTGCTCCAGTGTGGGTCCCCCACATGGCCAACTTGCTCTAACATGGGCTCCTCTTTCTGTGGGGCCACAGGTCCTCACAGGAGCCTGCTTCCCACCAGGTCACAGCCTGCTTCGGACACAACCACCTTCTCTGGCCTGGGCTTCTCCATGGGCTGCAAGTGAACATCCTCCCTCATCATGGTCTGCACCATGGGCTACAGAGGAATCTCTGCTCCAGTGCCTGGAACACCTTCTTCACCTGCTTCTTCATGGACCTTGGTGTCTGTAGGGCCATTTCTCTCACATATTCTCACAACTCTCTCCAAGGTGCTGTTCTGCACCGCCTTCTTAACTACGTTATCCCAGAGTTGCTACCACTGTCGCCGATGGACTTGGCCTTGGCCAGTGGTGGGTCAATCCTGTGGCTGGCTGGCATTGGATCTATTGGACACAGGGGAAGCTTCTGGCAGCTTCTCACATGAAGCAGCCTGGTAGTCCCCCTGCCACCAAAATCTTGTCATGCAAACTGAATACAGTAGTTTACTAGTATTTTATGAGGAGTGCCTGAAGCAGGTGGGGTTGTTTAGCCTGGAGAAAAGGAGGCTCAGTGGGACCTTGATGCTCTACAACTACCTGAGAGGAGGATGTAGCAAAGTGGGGGTTAGTCTCTTCTCCCAGGCAACTAATGACAGGATGAGAGGAAATCGTCTCAAGTTGCAGCAGGGAAGGTTTAGATTGTATATTAGGAAAAGTTTCTTCACGGAAAAGGTTGTCAAGCACTGGAACACCCTGCCCAGGGAAGTGATGGAGTCACCATCCCTGAAGGTATTTAAGACATGTAAATATGCACTTAAGGACATAGTTTGGTGGTAGATTTGGCACTGCTGGGTTCACAGTTGGACTCGATGATCTTAGTCATCTTTTCCAGTGTAAAAGATTCTATTATTTTATGATTCTATTCTTCAATGCCCATATTTATTATTAAAAATTCTTAAAAAATGTATATTTATCACTATTATGAAATGTCTTGTTACAAGGCTTTTTAAAATTAATTTTCCCATACAGTAGAATTTGTTTATCACTTTTCCTCCAAAATGAGGGACATTTTAAACAGTAGATATGTGCTTACATGTCAAAATTCTAGTTCTTTGGGACTAGGAAAAAAGCTTTGAAATGTGCACATATATAATACAGTATGCATATAATACAAAGTGTATATATGCTCTTTTTATGCATACAGTGTGTACACTACATTTATACTAGTGAAGAGGAAACCACTCATCCCTTCTTGGTTCTATTTCCAGTCCCTTCAATGAGCTAAAGACAGCATAGCTTGTTGAGTCCACTTTAATTCTGTCTGAGTACCATCCCAGTTTTTGAAAATAACTTAAACATGTGTCTTACAATTTTCATAAAATTGAAGTTTTGCAGAGAAACAAGATACAGTAGTATCTTATCTGATTTGCTGCAGCTGACAATCATTCCCATTGTCTTTAGTCTCTAATTCATCCGTATAGGAATATGACTAGTTTTAATTCTTCTGATTCGAGCTAATTGCTTAGCATGCCTTCCTTCATCAACTGTTTATCACAGATACCAAGTGTCTAAATTACATCATAGTTTTTGCAGACAGATCAGATCTATACCTACATCTGTAGTCTTTTTCCCTTCCTCTCACTTAGCCCTTGACAGAAGTCTTATGTTTGCTAAAGACTTATAAGAAGTACTGTTCCAATTGAAACAGAAATAGCAAGGTGTCTTCAGAGGATGACAACAAAAGACCAACAAAGGAAAACTTTTCTTCAAAACACAGTGTATTTCCATGTGGAAGCCCCAGGATCTGTACCTGTATTTTCATTTCTTACTGAGAGATATTCAAACCCTGTTACTATTTCACTGTTGTTTTTTAAATGCAAATTCAACAGAAACTTTTCATTTTCAGAAAGAAGAGAAACCATTGCTTTTCAGGTACATTTCAGAAGAGCTTTATTTTGATAAATTTGTTTTATTGTTTCCCCACAGGATTGAGGTAAACTGTTTTTTATTCCACTTGTTGATGTATCTAGGATGCAACAATGTCATTTCTGGGCAGTGTTATTGAAAAAAAAAAGGAATTTTAGAGAGAAGTTGGATTAGTCCCACTTTTTGCAGAGCCATCCCAGGTTTGACTGTGCCCTGTCATGTATGCTTAAATTAAAGTATCAGGACACTAAAGAAAACAAAAAATAGCAGTTGTATTCCTGCATACAATTCCATAACCACAACCATTAAAAAGTATAATTCAGCCACATAGGGTTTCTGACTGACAGATAAGGTGTATAACACATTCAATATTTCCTATAATTGCTGGATCTAAACATTCGAAGGCAGAAGACTACCTTTTCACTATGGCCTTCCAGACTGCTGCTTTCACTTGCAGTAAAATCAGGAATTAGTCACTAAAAAATAGATTATCTGAAGACAGAAGTACCTGAAGTTATAATACCTTTAAAGTCAATATCATGCCCTTAAGATGCCCATTTCTTCCCTGTCTTTACTGTTGCATAGTGCAAACACAATCAGCTCCAACATACGAGGTACGTGAGTTACAGAAATACTATCATATATGGGCTACAGGCTTTTCTGTAGCAATTGAATCACCTTCCTGCTCCAGAGCCTTCTCAAATTTGAACCTTGTGTAATCAGTGCTAAAATAGCCCGGAGAAGGTAAAAATTGTTGAAGCCTTATAATAATTATAGTGTATCTATGAAATTAGTTCATAAGAGTCAAAGCATTCATGCGAAGGTCTAGGCAATTCATGTATTTTTCATATTTTTTGTATCACATATTTATTTTTTCCAGCACGAAATTTTACAAATAATCCAGAGTTCATGTTCTTGTTCTGTGACAAGAGAAAATTAATAGGTTTTAACAAACTTTATATGTGGCTTACTAATGACATTATCTACAAGAAAAGTATTTTAACTGGTTCTCCTTAGAAAATCATCTCTAAGTTAGCTCTGCATGAAATAAGGCTTTCTTAAGTTGTAATAGATAAAACTGTGAAAAAATACACCCTTTAAGACCAGGCATCTCACATTTTAAAAACTACTTTTGGCACTTAAAAAATTCAAATTTATGATCTAACTTTTCATTTGCTTTCCACTTGATGATGTGGGGAAGATGGAATGCAGGCAAAACATTGATTTCTCTTTGAGCTGATATTATAGTTCTGTTTGAATACAACAAACTATAGTGTATAAATACGACAAACCTCTCAGGACAAGAATTCAATTTCACCTCTTGTGGTGAGCATCATTGCAATTACTTAAATGATTAAAGCTATACATGACTTTAAGCACTTCACTGAATCAGGGATTTAATGCTTTAAAATACTAGGATCGAATCAGGCAGCATCAATATGGTCGTGATTAAGGGAGGACGATATTTTTTTAATCTCCTGTTTTCTTCTCATGTAATTGGGTAACATTGCATCAGGTGGTTCTGCTTGGTGAACTTAGAAACAGCACGGGAACTTAATTTCAGTTTGGTGTTTGTGGAACCTTTGCAAAAAATTAAATACCCAGTCAACTTAAATAAAAATCTTGGCTGTCTTGGGATCAATCTCCTGGCTAAAAGAAATTAAGGCAGAGAAAAATTGTCACAGAAAAAGCAACTAGTCTTTGATATTATGAATAAGTTCTCAATAAACCCAGACTTAATAGCTTACAGAAAATCACAATAACTTATGAAACACATTTCTTATGCCTGTTGTAGGGCAAGTAATACTTGCTTTAGGTATTATTGACAAAATCAAATGGGTAAATATATGGCTTTTGGTATTAGAGGGGTTTATTGGTATTTTTCAGTTAAAATGTGTTTTCCAGTGAAAGCCAAGAAAAAAATTCTATGTATAAACCTGAGACAGTCATAGGCAGACAGAGAAACTCCATCCATAAAATATTTTCTTAGCAGAAAAAACACTCTCTAAATAAACAATAACTTAGTACTGGCAGACAACATAATAAGGGACAAAAGCCATAAATTGCAACTTGAAATGCTCAGATTGAACAACAGCAAAAACTATTTCACCATGACAGTAGTAAGTACTGGAACAGGTTGTTGTAGGAGATGGGGTTTTTGAATTTGTCTTGTAATTAAATGATGACTTGTGGAATATATTGTTCATCTCTGAAGAGTGTGTAAGGTAAGAAAGTCCAAGTGAGGGAAACACCACAAATAGCCTTTAAAAAGGAAAAAAACGTGACTCGATCTTGATTCCAATTTCCATTCAAATACTTGCGTTATTTAAAAACATCTGAAAGAGGAAAATAGACTGACATGTTGTGGATACATCATAGGCAGATTAGATCATACCAATTTATTTTCTTTCTCTGACAGGGAAACAGGTTTTGTGGAGAGATGAAGTGGTCTTTTACACCTCTTAGTTTTAGTAAGGATTTACCTCAAAAGCCACTTTTGTTGACCAACTCAGGAAATACTAAAAGGTCTAGAAAAATACACCAAAGATGTACAGGTGCTTAGAAAACCTTTCTCAAAGTAGCTATCAACAACTTAATGTTAAAATCAAGAGCATCATTATAGAACTCCTCCTTAGCTACAGTATCAATCTATACAGCCAATCATAACTTGATGAATGAATATAGCATATGCTTATTAAACACTATTCATGGCACCAGACTGGAAGGGACACAGTGTACAGTGCAAGTACTGAATTCAAAAGGATGCTAGCAAACAACATATCTGATTTTGAGGGTAAAGAGATTACAATTCAGGAAGCAAGCAAAAATCAATTGTAACAGAAGCATAAAAAAATTATTACAACAGAACTATAAAAATCACAAACTGCCTACCCATCAACAGTACCACGGCACTGTGTAAAGATCTCATGTAGTGGCATGTATTAAGAGGCATACAGTCTGTCAGATACAGAATACAGTCCTCCAGTTTTATCCAACCTTGGAGTGGCCTCCAAGTATTTTGTCTATGAATATACTTCAATGAAAGATATAACCAACTGGAAAGTTCAGGAGATGAATTAGGAGACTCAAATTGGTAAAAATAAAAATTTAATGGCAGATTAAAGAAACTAGTGCTGGTTTTAGTCTACTGGAAAAAAAAAAAAGAGCCAAATCGAATAAGTGGTTAAATAGTCCTGTTCAAATATTTAGAAATCTTTACAGTATGTTCCTCATGTTCACAATCATTAGAAGTGGAAATAATAGAGTTGAAGTGATCCATGGGATTTTCAGATTAGGCTTCAGAGAAGACTTTGTAAAGGTAGGAATGGTAAAGTACAAGAGGCTGCTTGCAAAAGCTACAGAGTCTTCTTTACTGGGAAAGATTTTAGGGCCAAACAGGTAAACATCTATCAGGAATGGCATAGATATAAACGATTCTGCCTTAAAGTAAGAAAATGAACTTAAGCTTTCCAGTCATGTGATGATAAAAACAATCAAGCACAGTTCAGAACAGACCCAAGGAACAGACATCAAAACTGGAGTTCTCAAGAAATTGCTTTGGAAAACAAACTATGGCAGACTCAAGGTTGCTTTGAATGTCAGAGTAACCAGCTTATATTTGAATATTCATAGGGATTAATGGTCAGGTCCTGGGAATTAAACTTAAGGAGAAATACACTGGATAACAAATGGGGGAGAAAAAATTCACTGTTGTAGGAAATAACAAATATAGGGTTAATGATAGATTCTTGTCTACAGTTGCATGTGAAGCATAAACTCAACAGAATGACAAAGGACAGAAAAAAAAGAGAAACATGTCTAAAGATGTTTTAAAGAGAAAGGAGAACTCAGATATCTACCAAATTATTCAGCATCAGTTATTGATGGCCGTACTGGCCTCCTCGAGAGAAACTGGATAAATTAATCAAGTTATTTGCTCTCTGACTGACAAATTAAGGCTCATTCCCTTTTCATTGTGTAAGACAAAAATTCATATATGCATCCAAAATAAATGGAGAACAGTGTATTTTCTTCTTGCTATTGAGATGGGAAAGTCTAGGAGAAATGGCTGAGAAACTATTGCCATCACTTGATGATGTTACAAAGGCCTACTACATAACCAAAAAAAAAGACAGAGCCAAAACACACACCAACTCCAAAAAGTATTCCAGTGGCTTGTGAGACTTCAGTTCCTTGTACTGCAAGGGGTTTTTTTACTGCAGTTTTTGTAAAGAGAATCTAGTTTTGATGATATAAATGTATATTACCTGAATGAGATTCTGACTTGGAGGAGCAATAGCAGAATACAAACAAGTATTTTTGGTAGCTCAAACAGAGGAAAGAGAGAGTGAAAACCAAGGAGAACAAAATATAGTAAGGAAGAAGTCTAAGGAACAGAAGGGCAAATAAACAAAGGAAAAACCCAAATTATTTGCCTCCAATAGAAACAATATAACAGGGAGAAGAGAGAAGTCAACAAAAATGCACGGTATTTGGAAGCCAGTGCTGATCATGCATTTCCCAGTAAGAGTATTTATAAGGATGCAATGAAGATATTCTTTCAAGTGTAAACTCACTTTGGTAACTTAGCATCTGATTTAGACAAAACAGTGCAAAGCATGTGTTAACCCCTACTTTGAATGAAAAAGACACTTGACTTAACAGCTCAGTCAGTTTCTCACATTCTGAGTTGTTTTTAACAGTATTGCCAAAACTGGAGACCAATATCTTCTGTTCCTTTAGTGTCTGAAATCTCTAAGTGTTGATGTGTGCAAAAAGAAAAAGCCTCTTTGGCCTTAGCCTACCAGTGTAAAAAGTTTCACATCTTTATCTATGGGAGGCCAGTGTTAGATTAAATTGACCAAAAATTACTTATTGCTGTTGCCAAAAAACGTCTGACAAACACTCCCACTGAGAAAAGAGAACACTTTTTTCTGCTACAAATACAGGATTTGCAAACTGAACACAAACCTGGAAAGATTTGTGGCTGTAGGCTTACCCGCTAGAGCATTTCAGCAAAACAAAGCAGCCGAACAAAGTCCAGAACTAAATTAAATGCACGTCAGTCTGAGGAAAGAGAAACATGTACATAACAACCACGAACTGTTCAATCTCATATAAAAAACAATTGGCAATTGTTAGAGCAAGGGTTAAGAATGCAGAGAGTAATGAAGGCTGTGATCACAGGCGTATTATCAATCTGAAGGACAGCAGCTGAAAGTAAACGAGTTATTATTTAAGGGCATAAGATGGCAATTTCTGAGGCGATAATGTCTAAAGACTTACAGGAAGAGAATTTGTTTCTTCCTCATTGAGACAGACCAAAAGCTCCTCTAAACTGTCTAAAAAAGGTCACAACAAAACCTACAATAGTATAGGGACTCATGAAGCCCCAGGTTGTAACTAGACCATTATGTTTGATTCCAGCCAATGATTCTATTCACTGTTAATACAAACATTTGATTTTCACATCATTCATACTTTTCAACGTACTTTACACTTAAAGTTCAGTTTCGTTGGTTTTTATTAAAGCTGATAATTTCATGCCTGATGGCTTCATTTGTTGCCCCTAACCTTTTGTATTAGGAAGGTTTGTGAATAATCATTCCTCACGTAACACTGTATCAGCTTTCAACATACTCCTCTTTTCAAAGCATGGTGAAGTGTCTCTTCAACTCATCTCACACCTCTGACCATCTCTGCTGCTTTTATCTTGCCTTTTTTATTATATTAGCTCCTTCTCAAGGTGAAATATCAAGAATACCATATTGTGTTCTAGGCATGAGGAGCATCATTATTTATACAGTTGTATACTGCTTTCAGTTCTGCTCGCTGCTCCTTTATTAATTGGACAGAATCTATGTCCTTTTCATGACCGTATTTAAGCACTGACCGGTTCTCATTCCTGCAGGATGACAACTCATTCAAATACCACCAGTGAGGATACAGAATTACTTTGCATTTATTCATTTACTTTGTATGAAAGTAATCAATAAATTTTAAAGAAAATAAATAGAGAGATCAACTGAGCAAGATAGAAGAAAGGGTAATCCCTTGTTGGCCAATAAGCTACTATAGGTCTCAGAGCTGAATAATTAAAGAAATTGAGTGTCAGATCTATTCCAAAATGCAACTAAACACAACAAAAGCCACTGAAATAGTGTTGTTACCTCAAGACTGAAGATCCCTGAAATAAAGTAGATTTATATTTTTAGACTGAAACAATCCCATCTCAAAACAAAAGCCTTTTGATTTGAACTCTCACAACCCAACCTTACCAGAAAATGGTATGTCTAAATGACTATTTGGTCATATAAGATCCATTTTCTGCAGACAAGGCTATTACTGACAGTGGATGCTAGTTTGGTGAGGACAGTGAGAACTCAGACCTTTTAAGTTCTTCTTATCTCAAACAGGTTCATCCCCGGATTTCATGGCTGTTTCATGGCTTGTTCATAGCATTAGCAAGCTAATCTTAAATTATTTTGCTATTAAGTACCATGTATCTCAGTTGCTTTTCAATGTTCTGTTTTCCTACCATATTCATATATTTAGAAGGTTTAATTTTAATTATATTTAAATTTCCCTTCCCCCCCCATCTAACAATAATCCAAACTCTTTTCTACAGGAAGGAAAATACAGTGTGATCCCCTTAGAACTCTATTCTTCTTACTTAGGGGAGAAAAAGAAAATATATGGGACTCATTTTTCAGACATCAAAAATAAAGCCACAGGTCATCTAAATTCTTAAGATTAAAGAAGGTTAACAGAAAACATGAAATGAAAATCTGCTCATCAGAAAAGACAATGGGTTCACATGGCAGTTGTAATGAATATTCTAAGTTCTGTAGCCTTGCTATGGCATGGCTAACTGCAACACTTTGATTTCATTCTCATGCTTAATACGAACATAGACACAACTCCCCTTAGTGCATCAGCCATACTGTCACAGCAGTTCTCCTATTGAGTGTAGAAAAAGGCTCTGGATTCTGTGAGCAATGCAAAGTTATCTCTGCTGTGAATTTGTGACTTCACACAAGCAACAGAAGAGTGGTATACTCTCATGTCTTCAAAGAATTAGACACTTGCAAAATCAGCAAATTAAGAAATGACTCTTAGAAGGCACAATTTCAGTGCATCATCTGCATGAAAATATAATTTTAAAGAAAGGCACAAAATAGCTGAAGAGTTTAGAGACACATAATAACCCTCCAAATTTCCAAAATTAATAAAAATGTTTTTTGCACCTCCCATACAGTGTTTTGTTAATGGATTGTTGAATGTCTTCGAATTCTACATTTTGCACAAGTTAAATAGAATCCTGTCATTGAAAAGACAGATGCAATCTAGGAAAAACAGAAAAAAATAATTACACTAACAATCTGCACTAATAATCATATTGACTCATAATCGTAACTCTAAGACAAACGGATGAGAAATCATCCTTGTATGTAATTAAACAACCAGCAAAGTTGTTTCATACCAAAGATGTAAAGCAAAATTTTCCATAATTCCAAATAGCTTTTAAACTCATATCTTAGGAACATGTATATTTGCCTTTATACTTGCTGAGTTTTTTCCTTGTCTTTAAAAGTTTAATACATTCAAGGCTATCAGATACTGAAAAATTAGTTAGTATGGTAACATTCTTTGTCTGCCACAGAGATCCCTAGGCAAAGGGATCAAAAATTTAAAAAGATAGTATTATGTTACAAAACAGCACACATACGGTCAAGCAATACACTGAGCTTAACGTGTAACTACATCACTCAGTATACACATACCTCATCATCTGCTGCAGGTTCTTTAGTTGGCCTCCACTAATTTTTTCCCAGCTACACCAATACAGAAAAAGATTTGGAAAGGAATTTATTGGAATTCACCACTGTTAGAGGAAACATCAGAAAGAGTGGTAAACCAGACTCTAAACATTCATACAAATTAATAAACTGATTTACACCAAGCTAACTGCAGATCACAGCCTCAGAAACTGTTGTGTGCTAACAGTTGGCAGGTAAATAATTTCCTAATCTAATTTAGTCTGTTTCACTTTGCACTTATTCCGCAGGATATCAAATGACCTCAGGGACTGCTTATCAATACACAACTGCTAATCAAAGCAATTGCTCAACATTTGAGATACATGTTGCTCATACAGAAATGTTTTGAACACTTGGAGACAACCTTTCAATAAGGAATAAGAATGACCTCTAACTACAACCTTCTATTGAAGATGCCTACTAAAATTATTTAAGCATTTTTGACAACACAATGTTCTTAAAATATTCTTTCTCTAACTAAACAATGAAATTTTAAATATTGGAAAAAATCTCTTTATGTCTGTATTTTAATCAAATTAATCTTGAAAATTTATGTTATACATTTTGATGCCATTTGAAGGTGAAACTCCTGGTGGATTTTATATTTTCTTTGGGCAGTTTGACAACCTTTTTATTATCACCATTATAAATATTATGATGCCAAAAAACCTCAGTATTAAAGGAACTGCTTTTAGCAGCAAAGGTATTTGTTTGAGCAGCGCTGGAAAGCTAGGCAGTTTACATTGGACAAACTAGCCTTGAATCAACAGTGCAAAATGAGCCATTTTATACATTTCACTGCATGATTACAACATACAACTTTGCATAGTAATAAGATTACATCTGATTATGCATATTAATGACTAGGCAGAGACTAGGAGAAGTCTGGGTGGAGCCTTCCAGAATCTTCTTTTGGCATCAGGATTAGGTCATCGTTTCTGGTCTTCGGCCTCACTCTAGGGGTCTTTAACTCCTCTTCTTCACCTTGACCTCTTCAGCCTTCATTGTTCATGACCTAGTCACTGAAGCTTACAGAAACTACTAGCTTAAGGCCATTTTGCTCTAATCAAATGTCTACATTGTCATGATTAACAGCACTAGGCTGTTTGTATATAGTTTTCTAAGATCAGGTCGAGTGGTTTGAACAGAACACATCTCCATGATCTCAGATAAGTTCAAGCAAAGCAGGTAATGAACAGTTTCTACTGATCTGGTTAATTGTTTCTGGGGTTCATCCTTTTTTCTATAAGTTATCATAAAATACGACAGTATGTTATTTTTCTCCAAATATTTACCTAATTTTCCAAAACTTTTACAGGAAAAAATAGTTCCTCGATAATCTCCACAAAGCACTGTGGGAAGAGAAAGAAAGTACTGGTTTCATATACTTTAGATGAATACTATTTAGTTTGTGAGAGACTGAATGTGTTGGAGAGAAATGGATTATAGGTGATTTTGAGGCTAGATTCCCAATTCAAATCCTCCTCTTCTCAACTTTATCAAATACTTGAGTGCCACAGAGACCCTTTGTACTAGAAAGCATTAGACAAATTGAAGGCCTGTGCTCCAGAAGTATAGGCCTTACGCTGAGACTTTTCGTGATGACAAGAGGATTTCAGATCTGTTGAACCTTACAGGAGAACAAGTCTGAAGGAGGTCAATTACAGAAGAAACCACCATCACTTCCTGGTTTCATACAAATGAAATCTGTTTTAAAATACCACTGATAACACACTCTCCATTAAAAAAAAATTAAAATATATGAATAATAAGATAAAAAGCTTAATTGACTGTGCTATGGAAGGAAAGATCTTAAAAACACAGTTAGATCACTACTGAAAACCTGTTTGAGAACTTTTATTTGCACTGAAACTTCAGAACGTAGTTATGCTAGTCTCTCGTGGTGAATTTATGCAGCAAAAACAATAAGCACTCTGGTACATTATATTTTACTTTTAAAGCTCTACATTTATAGAAAAATTATTAATATTTATCTCAAGGTTGACATTTTGGCAACATTTACACTGCTACAATAAGGCTGTCAGCTTATGGTGCAACCTACTCTTCACAGTAAAAAATTTGCTTTGCTCTTTTTGTAAGCAAATATTAAAAATGTCAATAACAAAACACAAAAGTAAAAAAAAAATCAGAAGAAATAAAAAACCTGCTTGCAGATCATTTGAAATTTCAGCCGATAGCAAAATATATAGATAGCAGAATGAAACTGCAAATTGTACTCTACTTTTGGGCAAAATTATGATAGACAGAAAAAAAAATAAATTGTTCACCATTAGGTAATTTAAGGCTAGCCTGTGTACAATTTTCCTTCTTATCTTGACAGACAAAGCTGTAATAAACATGTAATTACTAATATTAGTGAAATATGTTTTTCTACAAAAGACAGTCATAGTATATTTACTCATAAATATACTAACATTTTTTAGTCTGTTTCAGCAATTATACAATAAAAAGTGTTAAGGATTCAATGCAAATAAGCAACTGCTATTTAGAGAGAACATTTCTGAAGCCCTTTTCAAGGGCTGTAATAATAGTGAAGATGAAATTACAGTTTGAAAAAATGCTGCAGTCACATTAAATGTTTTTGTGATTAAAAAAATCACAGCTGTCTCATCTAAGATGACTATTCTTTTTTTTAATTTTTTTTTAGTGTGTGTATGTGATTCTTTTGGTCCCTTAAGTCAGTATCTGAAGCACTGTCCTTTGTGTATTTTTAATCAGACCTTTCCACCAGTGTAATGTGAATTCAGAGCATTACATTTCCTTTAGGGATTCCACACTGCCATAAGTGAGTGCACAAATTGCCCAGTAGGGCCTTATCCATAAGGTACTGTGCACCTGTTATCACTATTCCTTTCATTGGAGCTGGGGGAGGTGTTCAACAGTCCATTCAAAGCTGCAGTATACTTAAGAGATCCACTTAATTTTTTGGCTGGTCACAGCTGGCTGTACTGTCCCAAATTCTTCCAGGAACAACACACCAGCATCCAAGTATGTTCATACTTCAGCATGGAATGGGACCAAGAATATCACCTTGGACACTCTTGGCCTTGAGTAGAATCCCTGATTTCACAGAAATGGCACTGTCTAATGGGGGAAAAAAAATAAAAAAAAATTAGATGGAGTAACTGGTAAAAGTCATCAGTGTTTAAAGAGCTGGTATTTTAAGGAAACATACCCACTTTGAGGATACTAGTATGTTTCCCAGCTTTCAGGATAGTAAGGAAGTAGTACCAAACCAAAAATCTAAATATAATCAAATGGACTGTAGTGGATGCAACAGTTTAGCTACAGCCTGTGGTCCACATTCTAATCCTGGATAGGCACAAAGTACAAGACTTTGCAGAAAATTTTCATCAGTGAAAAAGTAATACCTTGGGAAATGGAAGGTAACCAATTTCTTTCTCATTATGTCTTCATTTCTTAATTTGCAAGGGATAAGTTTTGCCTCTTTTGTAAGGCCTTGATGGAAGTAACAGGATTTGCACAGGTGTAAATGAGGGCAAGATGTGTCCAACTATTCTAGGTTTTGAAATTAAAAAAGGAATTACTACTAGATTGCTGTGACCCTTCATTTTGCATAACTACAAGCTTACCATCCTTTTGTTTCAGAGAGTTTTTGTCCTTTCATTGTAAGGACTCATCAGTGATTTGAAGTCAGATGACTAGAAATGTATCATTTTCATTCTAGAAGGATACTCTGCATTCTCTCATGTACCACCCCATAAAGACAAGAGTTAAAGATCTACATTCTATTTGACATTGTTTACCTTTCATTTTTCTAAGAGCAGTTACTTTTTTTGTTTAGTTCAGGGGGATAATAAAACCTCAGAATATGCAGGTCAGCTGTGATCAGAACCCTTTGCTCCTTCCACACTTTTGGCCTTAGGTAGAATCTCTGATTTCAAAGAATTGGCATTGTCTAATGGAAAAAAAAAATAAAGTTATATGGAATAACCGGTAAAGGGCTCAACAGTGTTTAAAGAGCTGGCATGTTTTAAGCAAACATGCCCACTCTGAAACTTTTCTAATCAAGTTCTGAAGCTTTTCAAAGCTACTTATCTCTGATTAGAATAGAACCTTTTTGACAAGAATAGCAAATCTTTGATGATTATTTATGACAAGAATTTTCTATACTATCATAGGTGCACAAACTGGACTAAAATATTCGAAAAGGCAAAGAGCTCCATCTAAGAAGATCTAAGGAGTAAATGCAATTCTAATATGAATTCCTTTTCTAGATCTTCCCTTAAAGAACATGACAACAAAATATAATGCTATTGATGTTTTTACTTTTTGAACTCTGAAAAGCAGAACATTTTACTTTTTCTCTTTTCTTCTGTGACTGACAGAAGTGAAGGGAGAAAGAAATGTCTTGAATGTCACCATAAGACAGGCAAAGCTGAGTGAATTATTGTCACACAGTAAATTGTACTTGCACCAAAATCATTAGGAAAAAGCAATGACTGTTGCTTGGCTTGATTTGCATGCTCAATCTCACTCTCTTCCTTAATGTTCTCCTACACTTTTTTTCCTCATTTAGATATCCTGGGAAGTGATGCACCCCTATAAGAGGAAAATTGGGCAAAAATATCAGGAGGCCTCCCTGAACGGATACAGAGCTGCTGAGCAAACTCAGAACAAAAAAAGTCTTTAGAAGATGGAAATGACTACAGGAAACCTGGGAGGAATGCAGGGAAATTGTATGGGAAGATAGGGATAAGGTTATGGTATCCAAGGCCAAGTTAGAATTGAGTTTGGCCAGGGATATAAAGGATAACAGGAAGGGCTTCTATAGATATGTTGCAAACAAAAGAAAGACTAGGCATAAGGTGGGCCCTCTCCAAAAGGAAACAGGAGATCTGACTCCACCAGACAAAGAGGATCCTGAGGTTATCAATGACTTATATGCCCCAGTCTTCAATGACAAGTGCTCTAGTCACTCCACCCAAGTGGGGAAAGGCAAATGCAGGGACAGGAAGAATAAAGACCGTAAGCTCACTGTATGAGAGGTTCATGTTTGAGACCATCTAGGGAACCTGAATGTGCATAAGTCCATGGGACCCAATGAAATGCCACGGGTCCCAAAGGAGATGGCAGACAAAGTTGCAAAGCTAGTATTCATAATTTTTGAAAAATCACAGCAGTCAGATGAAGTCCCTGATGACTGGAAAAAGGGAAATACAACTCCCCTTTTTAAAAAGGGAAAAGCAGAAGACCCAGGAAACTACAGAGTCAGTCTCACCTCTGTGCCAGGTAAGATCATGGAGCAGATTCTCCTGGCAACTATGCTAAGGCATAGCATAGAACATGGAAAAGAAAGAGGTTATTGGTAACAGCCAACCTCGCTTTACAAAAGGGAAATCAGGCCTGACAATTTTGATGACCTTCTCTGACAGGGCTACAGCACTGGTGGATGGGGCAGAGCAACTGACATTATCTACCTGGATGTATGCAAAGCATTTAACACTGTACTGCATGACAGCCTCATTCCCAAAGTGGAGAGACAGGGTGGACCACTGTGTAGATTAAGAACTCTCTGGATGGCTGCACAGAGTTGTGGTGAACAGCTCATTGTCTAAATGGAGACCAGTGATGAGTGGTGTCCCTCAGGGGTCAGTACAGGGGCTGATAATGTTCAACAACTTTGTTGGTGACATAGACAGTGGGATTGAATGTGCCCTCAGTGAATTTGCCAACAACACCAAGCCGTGTGGTGCAGTCTACACATTGGAGGGAAGGGATGCCATCCAGAGGGAGCTTGACAGGCTGGAGAGGTAAGCCGATGCAAACCTCATAAAGTTCAACAAAGCAAAGTGCAAGGTACTACACCTAGGTCAGGGCAATCCCAGGCACACCTACAGGTTGGGTGGAGAAGAGAGTGAGAGCCCTGTGGAGAAAGACTTGGGGGTGATGGTTGATGAAACTCAACATGAGCCAGCAGCATGTGCTCACAGCCCACAAAGCCAAACCAAATCCTGGGCTGCATCAAAAGGAGTGTGGCCAGCAGGTTGAAGGAGGTGATTCTTCCCCTCTACTCTGCTCTTGTGAGAGTCCACCTGGAGTACTGAATACACTTTTGGTGTCCCTAAAATGAGAAGGATGTGGAACTGTTGGAGTAAGTTCAGAGGAGATCAAAATGTTGGTAAGAGGACTGGAACACCTTCCCTACAAAGGCTGAGAAAGTTGAGGTTGTTCAGCCTGGAGAAGAGAAGGTTGAATGGAGACATAGCAAACCTCCAGTATCGNATGTATGCAAAGCATTTAACACTGTACTGCATGACAGCCTCATTCCCAAAGTGGAGAGACAGGGTGGACCACTGTGTAGATTAAGAACTCTCTGGATGGCTGCACAGAGTTGTGGTGAACAGCTCATTGTCTAAATGGAGACCAGTGATGAGTGGTGTCCCTCAGGGGTCAGTACAGGGGCTGATAATGTTCAACAACTTTGTTGGTGACATAGACAGTGGGATTGAATGTGCCCTCAGTGAATTTGCCAACAACACCAAGCCGTGTGGTGCAGTCTACACATTGGAGGGAAGGGATGCCATCCAGAGGGAGCTTGACAGGCTGGAGAGGTAAGCCGATGCAAACCTCATAAAGTTCAACAAAGCAAAGTGCAAGGTACTACACCTAGGTCAGGGCAATCCCAGGCACACCTACAGGTTGGGTGGAGAAGAGAGTGANAGAGTGAGAGCCCTGTGGAGAAAGACTTGGGGGTGATGGTTGATGAAACTCAACATGAGCCAGCAGCATGTGCTCACAGCCCACAAAGCCAAACCAAATCCTGGGCTGCATCAAAAGGAGTGTGGCCAGCAGGTTGAAGGAGGTGATTCTTCCCCTCTACTCTGCTCTTGTGAGAGTCCACCTGGAGTACTGAATACACTTTTGGTGTCCCTAAAATGAGAAGGATGTGGAACTGTTGGAGTAAGTTCAGAGGAGATCAAAATGTTGGTAAGAGGACTGGAACACCTTCCCTACAAAGGCTGAGAAAGTTGAGGTTGTTCAGCCTGGAGAAGAGAAGGTTGAATGGAGACATAGCAAACCTCCAGTATCGGAAGGGGGCCTACAGGGAAGCTGGAGAGGGACTCTTCATCAGGAACTGTAGTGGCTAGGACAAGGAGCAGCTGGTACAAAGTGAGAGAAGGAAAATTTATGTTAGGTATTAGGAAGGAATTCTTTACAGTGAAGGTGGTGAGACACTGGGACATGTTGCCAAGGGAGATTGTGGAAGCCCCAGTGATGGCAGTGTTTCAGGTCAGACTGTACAAGATCTTGAGTAACTGGTCTAGTGGGAGGTTTCCCTGCCCATGGCAGGGAGAATTGAGACTGGATGATCTTTAATGTCCCTTTCAACCCTTAATATTCCATGATTCTATGATCTTGCTTGGTTTACAATTTCCTTTTTTGCTGAAACTGCAGTTAATTATCAGTAGTTACCTGTCACATATTGTACACAAATAGCTATCATAGCAGAAGAAAATTAAAGATAAAACAGGAAACAGAGTTAAAGACAATCTCCTCTACTTCCTCAGGTTTCCTAAAACTGCGTATGGAATCCACGCTGTAAAGTCCTGACTGTGTCCATTCCTAAGAAACAGCAATCCATTGAACTCCAGACTTTTGCATCTGCTGCATTTTATGCAACAGGTATTAAGAAGGCAAAAAAGAGAAAAGGTTGGTGATATTTTCTGGAAGCTGGCATATACAGATCTATCTGAGTTATTATTGCAAGTATGCCAACCCCAAAAATACCTCCAAAAACACTGAAATAAAAGTACATACCTTATCTTTCCATTTTACCTTTTCCTTTTATATTACCCCCAGAAATTTATTCTGTGACATCTCACGACTTTCCAATACAAAGATTATTTGTGATACCAACCTGCCTTCATTCATCTTCTCAATGCAATGCAGCCAATTAAAGGATGATGCTTAAGGAAAATAAAAGATGGGATATCTGAGACTAACAGCACTGTTCATTTGTATCCTCATCTTGTATCATCTATAACTGAGTGACTTTGGTATTCTTTATGTTATTTCCTCAAGGTTATAGATTTCCTCAGTAAAAACTGCTTCTTCTATGCCTTGAATTGGGTGAACTAGATTGAGCATACTGGATTGAGCCAAATATCTGCAGTATCCCTTTCAATTAGTTTTCAAATTTACAAGTGCTTACTGTAGTTCTGATTTCCGAATTTCGAGTTCAGCCCACAATAACAAAAAGCAAGTATATTTGCCATTTTTTGTCAAAGGCAGGCAGATAAAATCCAGTGATGCCTTGAACAGTGATCAGAGGAATGCAAGTCTAACACAATCTGATGCTTGGGTGTTTTGTTTTTTTTTGAAGAAAGCAAGTTATCCAGAGGCAGTGTAAGAAGCATCACTAAAGAAATTAGACAGCCAGATGGGATGACAGTTCCTTCTCCTGTGCTTTGTACTGTTTCATTTGGTGCTTTGGAAGTAGTTTCCTGTAATTATATCTAAAAGAAGGATTAAAAAAATTAGGCATTTAAGCTGTGAAGACAAGGTCAACAATATATCAGGACCTGCAAACAGAACTCTGATGGTGATAACTTCCTTGTAAGAAGTCAAGAAAAGCTACATCAAGGCTGTGAGCTCCTATTTGTCATGATTCGCTCCCCAACACTCTCACAGTGACATAGCTCTATAGGCCTTGCTTAAACAGAACTTGCACACTGTCAGGGTATACCTGTGTCTGTCAGTCCCCACAGACATCTCCCTTATGCTCACTTTCTTCTTTCTGAATGTGTCATAGACTGCGGGAAGTAATTTATCAACATCAGAGTTGTCCATTACAGGACTACTGTTGAACACTTCTGCCAATTCTTATGTCTCTCCAGCCTGCTGACTCACCTTGCTTTTTGCTACCTACCCTATGTGTCTCCACTCCTAATCCAACAACTACTGACTCTTTGAAGAGAAGGAAAGAAAACAATAGCATCACGGGATTAGTCATTACCTTCCCTGTTCTCTTTCTTCATAAGGTTAGAGTACTCCACATAGGGAATGCTCCATTAACCCCTGTGTCTATGCTGTGGTTTAGTTGAGGGAAATCTTGCTTTTTAAAATGAAATAAAGCCAATCTTTATTTATTTATTTTCTATTCCCATAAATTCTGCTTTACAGACAAATTCAGAAAAGTTGCATGAAAGAAAATAAAGAATTTTTTTACCTGCACTTTCAGAAACATTCAGTCACATTCAGTCAGGACACATGCAGACAAGATGCTTACATTTTCCTTTCAAATTTTCCATTTCTTCTTCCTTAAAACAGATAAAAGAAGAAAACCTGGACAAGAGTAGAGAAATAAAGCACCAGTTTGTCTCTGTTAATGATTCAATCCAAAGAATTGCATTCTATGCCATTAAAAGGAGAAATTATTGCAACTGGCACAGGTAGAGCTGACAAATTTGACACATGTTTCTCATCTTTGTTACTGAAGCTCCTGCAGATGAACACTGTCATTTATACTGAATGATCCTTACTCCAGCCCTTCCTTTTCTTAATGCACTACCCAGAAATTTGTAGGGATATTACTGAAGATATCAAAAACAAATTCAGAAATAATGTGACAGGAGAAAAAGATTTTATTTATTGCATATATCCTTAACTAGATAAAGAGCTATTGAATCCCGGGGTGCTGCAGATGCCTCTATTTGATCTAACAGGCTCTCTTGTACCTAGTACAACAAAGAACTCTGATTTTCATCAGGAGAATTGCATACACACAGTGCAACTACACTGATTGATGTAATAACTACTAAATAAAGGTAATTTAATTGAACTCTTGAAACAAAAAAATCATTTGAACTTTCTGGATAGCACTGCATCACCTTTAGAAATGCACAATCTGGGCTTGCTCTCTGCCTGATGACATGAAAGGCCTGAGCCTGATTCTCATTATAATCAGAGTAGAAGTTCCAGACCAGACACCAGCTAGCCTGGCTCAGCCTAAGCATGACTTTGGAGAAAGAAATAACTGGGAAAAAAACCCTAAAGTCTCCCACAGACAAGTCTTTAAAACTTAAATGCAGCCATTAGAAAGCATTTGTGGTAAATAAAATTGAGAACAGAAGCAAATATCCCAGATTTGCTAACTTCAGTCCTACGAGCTGCTCTTTCAGGTGGTTCAGCCCAGTCCCTGGTCTCCAGACTAACTATGGATTTGTGCTTCTGTAAGGCTGCTTTCATATTAACATTTCCTGAGGGCCTGCTTCATTTCATTGGAACATATCATGATCCCTTTAGTACATCTCTATTTGGAGAGCAAGTTGTAGTGCTGTCTTTTTTCTCTTGAACTCTTCACATAGCACTGCTATAGATAGTGATAATTGTTGCCATTCTTCTAGACAACAACAACAACAAAACAAAAGCAAAAACTTATATATATATATATGTAAAAATTACTATATGAAGTAGAAAAAGTGGAAAGTTGGTTTTCCTGCATCTGATGATGGCAGTGGGTATGCCTCACAATATTACAGTAACACAGACCCCATGGGCACTTCTGCTTCTAAAGATGACAATAATTTAAACGCAAAAGGAAATTTCATAGAGAAAAATAAATAAAATTATCATCAATGCATGGTAATTTATATTTCCAAACAGCAACCTTAACTCCACTAGCAGCTTGCAAATTGGAATGGATTACTAAATTTCACATTTTCCTTGTGACATGTTGCTTTTTTTGGGAAGTGAGGGGAATCATAAGGGCAATATATGTTAATGCAAAATACATAAAGAAACTGCATACTTTCTACCACACCACTAACATAACTCAGTGTACTAAAGTATGTCACATAGTAAACTAATAAACAGTACTGTTATCTGGAATTGCCATAAGCTCTTGCCTGGAAGCTCAAAATTATCGGTGATTACTTGGAGTGAACATACAAAACTGAATGTCAGCACTGATGCTGCCCAAATACAGATCTGCTGCTGTGTGTTGCCCTTGGCTGGCTTCCAGGTGCCCACCCAGCTGCTCACTCACTTTTCTTCTTTGACAGGGGGAGAAAATGAGATGTAAAAGGTCATGCACCAAAATAAAGACTGAGAGATCCTTTACCGAAACAGACTCGACCTGGGGAAAATTAGTTTATTGTCAGTTAAATAGATTTGGATGGTCAGAAACAAAGAAAATAAATAGAACACCTTCCCACCATCCTCCCGCTTTTTTTTTCCAGGCTGTGTCATTCCTTCACTCCTGACTCTTCTACCTCTTCTCTCCTGAGCAGCATAGAGAGACAAGGAATGGGGTTTATGGTCAGTCCATAACAGACCCTCTTTGCTGGAATAAATCATACAGGAGATGGGTCTCTGAAGAAAATGAAGAAACCAGCCATGATGCCTCTTTTACTGTATTGTAAAATGGATTCCTTTGCCTTTTTTTTCCCCTGAGCCACCCTTCTCCTTCTCAAGATCCCTTGAGAGAAAACTCTTATCTTTGCAGATATTTACCTTGGCCAGGTGATGTGAAACCTCCCATTATTGGTCCATTGTTAACCCTTTCCCGATTGGTTCTTAACCCTCAACTCTATAGGTTGTGACCAACATCCCCTAAAGCCCCTTAAATACCCCTGACCATGTGAATAAACTCTCTCTCTCTGCTTCTCTCTCCTGAGGTCTCTGTGTGTCTCTTTGCTGGGACATCTCGGGACCATGTGGCCGGGAGGGGACGGGAAAGGGGGGGCGAACCACCCAGCTGTCTCAGGGTGGGGCAACCCCGGCCACCTCAGCAGCCCCTCCTGAGCTGTCATCAGCACTGGGGCGTCTGCACATGGTATACATTCAAAAGTAGTGCTTTGTCGTAGCAGAGAGAGAATTACCACCCAATGGAACAACTAACCTACAGGAAAAATAACAAATCCCACACATATCCATGCAGTTAATCAATGTGGGTGAACAGCTACAGGCAAATTTTGGTCCTGCTATTTAATGACCTTATGCTGAGTGGAAAAACCTTTGCCTTCTTTATACATAACTCCTAGTGGTATAATAAGTTCCAGCCTTAAAAGTCTGTGAACTCATCATCCTTCAGAT
Organism: Campylorhamphus procurvoides; assembly: GCA_013396655.1. NCBI lineage: Eukaryota > Metazoa > Chordata > Aves > Passeriformes > Dendrocolaptidae > Campylorhamphus > Campylorhamphus procurvoides. The sequence goes on along the minus strand of WBMV01005349.1, from coordinate 3,637 downwards.
TAGAAACACAATGCTCTGACGAACAGGCTAGAAGGGGATGGCCTACTCTCATTGTGTTTGTCAGCAATGGCAGTGTAAATCCATCCCAGTTAACAGCAGCTGGGAACTCTGCAGCAGGATCTAGAAAAGCACTACAGAGCTCAGGAACATGAAATCCTGTTGTTCTCCAGGACCACTTGTATCAACATACAAATAAATAATGTGATTTCATCAGCTCAAGTAGACAAGTAGGGCAAATATCCAAAGAAGTTACTTGTCGTATCTGTGGAAGTCTTCCTTCTCTAATAGGAATGGAATTTCCATGATAACTTTGATAAGTGGAAGAGCAATTGCAGTGGGTAGCTCATAATAGTGTATCATCATAAAATCTTCTTGAGCTTTAAAGAGCTTCTAAACAGGCTGTTATGAAAGACAAGTATGTTCTTGTTTTAACAATAAAACAGACTGTGAAAAAGATGATAGTGAAGTTTTTGCCAATAACACAGCACATTAGTCAAGAATATTTATCCAGCTCCAAATATTTCAGACTCCTTACATTTAAACTGATAATTATTGCAAGAAATTAGGCCTGTTTCTGATACTATTTTGCTGTTAATTTGTTATTTTCCCCCAAAACAGCTTCAAATGTCATGTTGTGCACAAATGAAATGTTTTAAATTGCTCTCCTTCAGATCAAATGTCTAGTATTTCTTTTTGGCTGTTCCTAATGGAGTATACTTAGAAAAAACTTGGAAGCGTGTTTTCAATCTACCAATAAATTCTAGTTATGACTAATTGGAATTCAGATATCACTCTTACAAATTATGACTTCTTGATCCAGACCCCATAGGAGTCTTGAATTTTAATTTCCAGGTTCTGCAGGCAGGTGTTTGAATCTATGCTTTCATCTGTGGCTAGCACTGTTCTTGCCTTGAATACATGGCAAAATTAATTATCCATCCTGTGCTCTTATCCTTTATCAGACTCAAGAAACTCAATGTTCCTGTTCCTAGATGTTCTAAAGGAAGACTTGTTCTCAAAGATGCCTCATGGATCAGCTCAGTAGCTGCCACTGCTTTAAAAAACCAAGAACAGCAGCTCAGTAGCTGCCACTGCTTTAAAAAACCAAGAACAGGCAAGCGAGAATTCTAGGGAAAAGAAAAGCTATTTTACATCAAAGGCCTCTTAATAGAACATTTATTTGGGAGAAGTAGGACATAGAATAAATTTGTTTCTCTGCTTGCAAAGACACATTCTCCTTCAAAGGTTCATTAGACTGGCTGTACTATCTAGTGGATAGATGTGTTGATGACATGCAATCCATCTTAAGAATTTTCTAACAAGAAGAAGAGAAATCATGATAGCTTGTGCTACAGATAGTACAAGAAAGAGGCTTGAAAAAATATCCTAGAGACTAGAATGGTCATCTGGACAGGAAGATTTGTGGTTGAAATTTCTGTTACAGAGAACAGTAATAGAGTCAATGACTATGCCATGTAATAGGGAAGATATGAGTAGAATTGGAATGGGGTTTCCCCTCTTTTTCCTTCCACATCTTGCTGGAACCAGAACTCTGAAGTTTTGGCTGTGAATCAAGTCAAACTAGATTTGTATCCAAGGGACCAGTTGTCTACTTGACTAAAAAGTCATTGGGATCTGAGACTGCCTGGTCCTCCTATCTACATATCCTTAGAGATGGATACCAAGAGTAATAGATTATTAATGAAAATGACATTTATATGGCAAATACATGTAGCATACACTTTCATGAGCTAAATGTAGGCAAAATAAATCAAGTGTTTTGAATAACTGAATACTTCCTCAAATTTCTACAGTTCTAAGCCTTATGAAATCTCTTAATCTTCAAGAAAACAAAAATATTTATCCTATTTTTGTTTATTTCTAGAATAGTTGGGAGAATTTCAGAAGAAAGCCTAGCTTTAGCTGAACATATGGTCCAGTTATACAGTTTATACCGTAATGAAACACAAATAGAAATGCCTGTGTGACACTTATAAGAACAAACTGGCTAGAAAATTTTGAGTGCAGCATTTTATCCATTGAATGACACAATGAATTCTAGCATCCTTCTGCATTGCCAATGGATAATTATGATTATTATGAGGAGCATGGCTTGACTGAGAAGAGAAGCAAGTATCTATTTTTGGTAGCTCTGAAGGACTACTGCCCTCTAGAGGCCATATGAGGGATCACAAAGCAATTTTGTATTAAAATTTTCATTTTGACTTTTTTTTAAAAAAGGAAATATTAAATAAATATGAATTATACTTTTCACTAGAGGAAACAGGATTCCTGAATCCTAGAATTCCTAGATTCCTAGAAGTACAACATGGGATCCATACAGCCAAGTACATCCATTTAAAAGTCACTGGAGCAAAGCCTTAAACAACTAGCTGTGAACAAAACCCACTCTGCCAAACGCATTATCCACTACTGAATAAACTACCACTAAAACAGCGACTTGTGAAAGCGAAATCATGCATATATTATTTCCAAATTACAGACTGTCATTTCCATTCCTTCCAGGAAAACAAAAAAAAAACAACAAATAATGACAACAACAAAAAACCCTAACAGTACCAAAAAACAAACAAACCCGAAAAACACCTCCCCTCAAAGACCCATATTAAGATTATGACATAAGATTTTCTCAAATTATTTTCACTGAATAAGTAGAACTGTGAAATATTTTAATTTGAATGTTTAAGAAGTGTGCCCCTACACATTTTAATATACAAGACATTCCACATATATTTTTAACCATTTTCTCACAGGTTGTTCTAGGAAGCACACATATGTTACTATTAGGAAATGCTACTAGACTGCTTTCTCAAAGTACTCTCAAATAGAGGAGTTTTTTTAGAATATCCACACATTTAAAAAGCAAACCAAATGCCAAAGACCAGAAGCTGCATCTTCAGTTCCCTGACACATCTGTCTTCTCCATGGACACCCCCTTGTCACGGGGGAGAAACTTGTGTGCCCTTATGAGGTTGCGAGCTGTGCTGGCGATGGTACATACCTCCAGTAGGGTCTCCCATGCTAGTCAGGTCTCAGCTGAAGGGTCAGACAAAGTGTGTCCATGGGTAGGATGGGCTCGCTAGCCTCCTGGCAACAATCCTAGGAGAAGGACAACTCCAACTCCAAACTCAGGCAGATGGAGCGTGCTTAGCCCTGTAAGGCCATCCATCTAAAGAAGGATACTCTAACCAAAACTACATCCTGAGGACTTCACTGCCACCATTCAAGCTCGCTGCTCACCTGGCAGATGAACCTTAGGAGTAAAGGGTGGGGACAGTTCTGCGCACACTGTGCCTCACCTAAAAAACCCATTGCCCAGGCTCTAGGGATCTTCCCACACTCGCAAAGCCTTGTAGTGACAGCTGAGGGATAAAACGGCAGGTGATGAGGTGCACTGGAAGCTGCAGACCCAACCCTACATGCAGGCGGTTCAGGACATTGGTCGCTTGAGACTGACCCAGAGATGACAGTCTGGTTTAGCAGCATCCTGAATGACCAAACAGCCTTTTTCAAGGAGACCACTGCTTGCTCCACATGGAGAGGGGCCTAGAAAAGATGGCCTAACTAAAGCTCATCTTGACCCTTCACGTGGGTGGCTTACCGCGGCCAACAGGCA